>JXSR01S007962.1:33875-60252 GCA_000969725.1 Ophiothrix spiculata
TATGGGTCTCAAAGATTAAGAATCAGTCAAAAACAATTGTGCAGACTCCATTTTGCAGTCAAGCCCAAAGTCAAGGTTTTTCCCACAGACTAATATCGATTACAAGCTGCATCAATATAACGCTTAGCTCACTATTTGACATGTTTGATTAGGAATCCCAAGTTTAACTGACAATAATTATAAATTAAATTGACTGAGATAAGATGATTCAGATAAAACTCTTTAATGATTAAACTTTATCAAGTCAAGATATGTCTAAATGTCAAAATCAATTGCACTGGATAAACATCCAAAAAAACATGTTGTTGCTTCACATAATTTCAAATGAAAATATTGCACTGCTTAAAATTAAAACTCTTTTGAAAGATTGTTCTCTTTTAACCAAATTGTTCAAACGGTACAATATTAAAACATCTTTTAACACATTTCAACACCTTTCTTGGACATCTTAATTAGGCTCTTAGTCTTATCAGGGCCCTGTTTCTCTCGCGTTTCTCCTGAAGCCATTGCTATCACCATATTTGGTAGTCATTAACGTGTCATTAAGATTACAAGGCGGGGTCTATGTCAATCAAATGTGCAACCATGCGCAGAACATGTGCGCAGAACATTGCGCATGGGAATTCCAGTGCCGTGTGTGTGACTTGAAATCTTTAAGCTTAATCAGCACAGGTCAGCCGAATTCAAATGGAAATTTCACTCTTTGTGTCGGTGAGCTTATAGTACCATCGGCCAAAAGTTGTTCAGAATTAGTGTATCTAATGCTGTATGGGTCTGGTTCTATTTATTTTTCACTTTTATTGCACTGAAATTCAAGAGAATTCTCGGAAAATTTTTGTTGACAAAATCAGCTAAAATCCAGCGCTGCTAAAATCGGGCATACTAATGAGCTTGTACGTGATTGGTTGATTGGTTGTGACGTCAAATTACAAATTGCGCTGAAGCTTCATTTTTTCCGTTGGCAAGGTATACCAGATTCCTATCCCGAATTTATCTATTATCCCTGGTCTTATCCATTCATGTTCTTCTTCCATGCGTATACTTTTGAGTTTGAAAAGCCCGCTCGTCCATGACTAAGAAGGAGTAAAGCAGTAATTGGTACGGGTTAGCTTGGGGTATTATGTGCTACGTTTTCCGCTGGGGATGTTTCACCGTAGCCTTCAAAAATGGTTATAGTTGCCTTACCAAAAATCTTTACTTCGCCCGATAAGCGGGATATTTTCGGATTTTGAAAGATTTTTTGTACCGATTAAACAGGAAACATATCAATTTACATTATGTGCAATTATTTTGGGCTTGTAACTATATAATTTGAGTAGCATAGAACCAAACCAAAGTGTACCAGTTTCTTTTTCGGAATACTTTATTTAACAGCACATACTCTGAACTTGTAATAGATCGTAACAATTGTTACAAATTCAGAGTATAAAATTTGTTACATGGATATTACTAGTCTTGTCCTCATCAGTTGAGTGTAAGAGAGGTGTGTGAGTGATATAATACAAGTAGGTTAATTAAGGTTTCAATTTAAATTTGGTGTAATGTAATGAAGTCATCGGTACATGTAGCATTAAGTTATGAATTTTCAAAGTTAGACCTTCCGAGTGGAAGTTGCATCTGAGTTTTATCATAGTGCAGTTAATATTCAATTATTATTTATTTAACCGTATAAGCTCATTAATTAATCAATTCATGGCCTTTTACGGTACACCAATGAACCAATTATATAAAGTACATGAATAAATATGTTTGTTTTTTTCAATTTTTCTCAAAAATGGTTCTCGGTTGACTCGTTGTTGCATTCGTTTATTCAGGTTAAAATGTGGTCAAATTGTTGAAGGAAAACACTCATGAAATGAAATGACTCAACAAAAAATGGATCGCACGTAAGTGAGTCAACACTAAAGGTCATCAAGATGGTTATTTGAACAACACGGACTGAACAAATTACAGTGTGTCCCAGAATAAACCTTACAATCTTTGGGTGCAATTTTCATGGGTTTAACGGATAGTCAGAAAGTTTGTAAATATTGTATTTTATAGCTAAAGAATTGAACTTTTAATTTAGATACTATTTGTTTCATTTCAATCGGTAATGCATAACAAAAGTTATGCTTTGTCAAATAATTGAATGTAAAATTTGCTGGTCCAATTTCACGAGTTTGTAAGTTCCCCTTGAATGAAGCTCTATTGAGTATTGTCATTGATCTGTTCACTCAAGCGTAACAATGTTTAATTATCTACTACGCACATGCTCTCTTTAATCTATGCTGAAAAAAACTTGAACAAATTTGATGTAAAAATAAGACAGATATGATAAGTTTACCAAGGTGACCCACTTTTATTCCATTCAGAAACACCCCTACTTTATGGCCAATAATCATGAAATTGGACCAGACAAAAATCCATCCAAAAGTTTGATAAAACATAACTTTTGTTGTATACTACTGATTGAAATGAAATAAACGGTATCTAAAAGTTCAACTCATGGGCTATAAAATGCAATCTTTACATACTTTCTGACTATCCGTTAAACCCATGAAATTGCACGCAAAGATTGTAAGGTTTATTCTGGGACACACTGTATAACCGTGGACTCTAGATTGCCAATTGCAACAAACAGTTTAATATTTTAATATCGGAAACCGGAACATTGCGATGCGGTCAAAGGTTTCATAATATATCTTACAGTGAACTTGACTCATAATATTCTGACGGTGTGTATAATACAATAGTACCTACATAATCTAAAGTGTAGTTAACCAAGATTATACAACATTCATGTTCTCAGATCTATACTGATACTCTGTTTAGGTTGCAACACATTTTATAGCATGATATTTTATTTCAACAAGTGCGTTCTTTTGGCAATTGTAGCAATAATAATACACACGGATGTATGTTGTTCATTTACCCCGACATTGGGGAAAGTGCAACTACCTCGTCCGTACCAAGCCATTGATAGCAGGGCAGTTTCTTCACAATGTCAGACTGCACTGGAATCACTGGAGAAGCTACAAAATTTGGCAACAACGATACCAGGTAAGCTCGTGCTATAGTAGATTTTGAATGACCTGTCACTTCATTATAAGTTTTGGTTGATCCATTCCCGGATTCATTACACCCTGAGTGGTGATTGGATTTGCATTCATACAACCAATGAATCGAATGTACGGGGAAAGACCATAATAGTAACACATTATGATATTTTTAATTGAAAGGATACCAGCATGCAATAACTTTAATACTTAATACATAAAATTTAAGTCTAATATACTAATAAAAAGTAAATCACACATAACAGAACAATATTTTTGGCTAACCAGTCAAGGTCCTGTAACAATCATTTGCAGGTCCAGTGAGCCACATAAAATCAATTCATGTAGGCCTACATGCACTTGTAAATTATGGAGCAATTAGGGGCCAGCATGTAATGACCTAAACCATCTTTTTCGCATTCTCTGCAGTAGCCTATCACATGTGCTTACGGGCACTTTTCTTCGATCATATCATGGCATATGTATCTTCAATGATCTTCTTTGGATCTTATTATTCCAGTAATTGATTCTATCGGAAAACCTGCAGCAGGGCTCTTGGAAGGAAATCTGGCATGGTTTGGACATTATGATCAATGCATGAATGTAACAGACTTTAGATATTGCACGGTTCAGATGCAAATCAACGGGTCAAATTTCATTCCAGGTGTTCCAAAGGTATGTGTTCCAATTGAGCTACATCACTTAACAACATTTACTTGAGAAACTGTTTTCCATAGCATGAAAGAAGAGTCCAATTGAGCTACTATCACTTGAAAACATTTACTTGAGAAACTGTTTTCCATAGCAAGAAAGAAGAGCCCCCGACCTCCAAGTTACAGGTGCTTAAAAACAACAAAAGGGGAAAAACCCTTTCCAAAGAAGGTCTATCGTTGAGAACTAATGAATGAAGTCCAAAAAAATGAGAATGAAGTCATTGGATCATTAGAAACCCTGGTAAAACTAGAGTGCAATTCTAGTACGACATTCCTTGGAGTAGTATTCTATAGTAAAATTCTAGTACAATTCAAAGTTCACATTATCAGGAGAAATTCTAAATTGTTCACATTATTCCTTACAACGTTTTTGTTCTTTTCCATTGTCCTGATTGTAGCTGGTATTACCAGTTTCATGGGGAGTGTGTATGCCTAATGAATGCAATGAAACAGATATCCCGAATGCAATAGACACCATTGCAGGTAATGTGCGATTTCCAATTGAATTGGTAAAGGCTCTGTCACACATCACCGTATACAACCCAAACGTGTGAATAATGTAGGCCTACTAAACGTGTGCCAAACGGACCACCACCGTATGGATAACGTATTGAACGCATACATAACGGATACACCCGTCCGTATGGGAAACGTATTGAACGTACTTCTAACGAACACACGACGAACAATGTATAAACCAAAACAACTCAACGTACTTAACGCTATAAGTACGTTTGGCTCTATCCGGTGATGTGTGACAGAGCTTTAGGTAAAGATCCCGGGTAAAGATGCTCTGAAACTAAATTGAACATGGTAACATGTCACAAGGACACTCTTCTTTTAGCCAGTTAGAAACAGAGGATTTGTTTTCCCTATAGGCTAGAAGATCGATCAGTGGAACCAACGTCATAGCTTGCTTTGATCTGATGTAATGTTTAAAGGTAGTGTGGCTGGTCAGGAGCAGATTTCACTTTAATGTAACCCATCGTTATTACAACTTAAATAACGAAAGAAATGATTTCCACTTAGACTTTGTAAACGTACGACGCATCGTTGGTTAGGGGTTTTGTAAAACGGGGAAGTTCCATTCCTTCGTAATGCTACGAAGAGTCAACTTAAACGAAGGGTCCAAGTCGACGTATTTACCAAAGTTTCATGGCTCCAATACCTTGGTGAAATCGACCCCAGAGTTTGTTACACCAAGGTATTGGAGCCAATAATATCACATAATACTTTGGTAACACCACATTTAAACGTGATGGAAACTAATAACCTATTACTCCACATGCTGAATTGTTGGGAAGTCAAAGGATTTAGTCTTGAGACCTACTTGTTCATTGGCATGATTGGTCAGCACATGACAACATTTTATTTCTAAATTTAGATTCTGGAAATTCAATGAACATGCTGCAACATTAAAACCTAAATTTTACCAAATTATTGAAAGAGGTTTAAGAGCCAAATTGTTTTCCACATTTCTCATTGGGGTTGGATTAATATCTTGTGAACATTTATATCTATTGTATTTAATATTAGGCCCTTGAATAAACTCTGTGAATGTTTGAATGTCATTTTGAAAAAGAATTAACATGTATTCGATTTTAATAATTCCAGAACTAGTGAACATCAGTCAATACTTCCACACGAATGATGTTACTGGCGCGGTCGCAATATGTTCCCAGAGGCCGCCTGTGCCATACGGAACTGGATTTATCTTAACCGTGTAAGTAAAGCGGGAAGTTAATCTTTCCAGTCCAAACCCATAGGGGAAAACCCATGAGATATAGCCAGGCCTCTATCCCGGAAGGGATGACTGTAATGAACTTCTATAATGTGTGAATACTTTTTTAAAAAGAGTATGATTGGGATATGTGTTTTACTTTAAAGGTTTCTGGTCCACGCGTACTGGTACGCACTTGTTTTGATTTCGCAAGTGAATCAACACGCATTCACAGTATACATGTATGTAAAATACCGTAGTGTTTTGAAGCCAAAAAATGTCATATTTTCTAATTTTTTGTGAAAACTAGGTCGGTGACCCCCAGTTTTTATTTCGTTAGTTGGAAGAACATACTTTTGCGCAAATTTTGTGAAAAAATTGACACCAAATTTTAGAATTAACACTTAGTATGTCACTTTTGCCACATTTTCTATACTAATTTTCCCAAAAAATGATATTTTTAAACTGACCTGCATATAAAAACGAGTCCGAAGTTGTGACCCCCAATTATTATTTTAAAGATCGGTTCTACATCGATAAAATATTATGCTGATTTGTATCTGCAAATTTCAATCATATCTATCATGAACCTTAATTGCTCAAAATATATAGATTAACTGAATTTATCTGAGAAAAATCTCAGTTTTTCTAAATTTTTAAGATAATCTAAGTTGTTCTGATAAACTAATTTTTTCTGAGAAAAGCTTAATTTATCTGCGAAAAACTAAGTTTTTCACCTGAAAAACTTACGACGTGTTCACACCGACGAATTTGGTCATGACTATATTCTCGCTCGTGAGCCACTCATGACCAAATTCCCAGTGTGAACGCAATTATAGAAAGTGTCCCGCTCGAGACTAAAAGTGACGCGCCATTAGTTTTAACGCGCAAGTCGTGTCCCAGTGTGAACGCAGCTGCTAAGTTGTCTCGCTCCAGAGCCGCTCATGAGCGAGAATATAGTAATGACCAAATTATGTGTGAACACGCCCTTAGTTTATCTGAAATCTTAGTTTATCTGCTGACAAACTCAAACTAGAAAAACTCAGTTTTTCACTTGTATAGTATGAGCATTCAGCTTGCCATAGACTCATGTATTTTCATACTTTTCTTCACAGACTATTCTGTAGCTTTATCATTATCCTCACCCTTATTGGACCTATAATAGATTCCGTTCAGAAAAAAAGATTTTCTAGCATATTTTCTTCAGTATTTACATTGATATCAGAAACTTCTCCTCAAGACGATGAAAATCCTGATGATGAACCACTTTTAGATATCCAGAGCAAAACCGATATCAATGGTGATGTTACAACAGTGGCTATACCAAAGGAGAGTAAACGTAAGTTCATTTTAAACCAAGTTGCGCTAAAACGTATTTTAACTTCATAATAATCTTTTTATTTTTTTTAATCACATGCCTATAAACAGAATTATGTGAAGTATCTTTAAACTATAATGACGTATTGTTTGCTGCACACTGTTAGAAATATCTATAATTTTGCGTTGCCCGTAATCCAAGTTCAACAGTGTTTTAAAGGTCATGATGTATTTAATTAGACAAGTCGTATTTTCATAATTATAACTTGCTGTACATGTAGGCATATTATGTTAAAAGTAGTTAAACAGTTCAGCGACTATGACCTTGAAAATCACAAAAATAAAAATAACTGCCATTTTCACTGTATTTTTACTATTATGTGACCTATAAACAACTTGGAAGGTTAGAAATGGTGCCAGCACACATAATTATGGAATATGTGGATAGAAACAATTGTGACATGAATCAACTACACTTTCTTTCCTTTTCAAATGCTGAACAAACATAACAAATGTTATTCTTCCTGAGATCTGACCTTTTATTTTATAAAAATATTTTTTTTAAATGACATGCATTTGTAATACAAGTAATATTGCACTTGACTTTCACAGTTATCATGGTAATATACTCCTACATATGCTTCCTATAACATTAATATCACCTGGTTAAACAGCATTTTCGAATTAAGCTCCCTCAAATTACCCTCAAACACTTGTCTGACCACTTTTAACATTAAAATACCTACAACCCTTTTTCAAGCATAAATATCAAAATTCTGACTTTTTTAAAACGCCATTTCTTGTATTACATAGCAAGAATCTGTTTATAGGGTTGAAATTAGAATGGTATATAGCGTAACAATCATTGTTATGGATATGGTCTATTGCAGTATTGGTTTCTTAAAAATATATCTCATGTTGATATCACGCTCTGTTAAAACAAAGAATCTGTAAGAATACGGTATACTTATCAGTAAAAATCAGTAAAAAATTATTTAAACTGGCACTGACTGGATTCATAGTCTAATCATCAAAGTTGCCAGTTTAAATACCCGGTAACAATACGGTATTTAAACAGACAATCTTGACGGGGAAAAAAATGCCAGTTAACATGGTTAAAATGTCGTATTTTTGTACAGATTTTTGCATGAAAGTTACCGTTTTATTATAGATTCGCATAGTTGTTAAATAATACATTTATTTTTGACATATTACAAGACGCCTTGTCTAATTTATTGATGTTAATCTATCTTACACCGCATATGATATCATGTGTATAAAAGGTATCGTACCTCATTTCTAGTACTATTTCCCCCCATAAATAATTACAAAATGTATCTATATTTTCCAAATTATTGTAGATATTTTGTTAAGGATCCTTCAGTGTTTTTCCTTTTCTCGAAATCTGACCAAGCTTCTTGACTCTAACCAGAGCGACCGTAGTATAAAATGTCTGAATGGCATCCGGGTCATCAGCATCATGTGGGTCATTCTTGGACACACCTTTGTTTTTGTATTCACTCTTCCTATAGGTAAGTAGAATCAAGCCTGATATACCATGAATTTTTTTTGGCAAGTTTAAAGTTTTAACCCTTGAACTACAGGCCTTCCCCTAATGCAGTGGTGGGCAACCTACGTTTGTCTGATCAATGACTATTCACGTTTGACTGATCAATGACTATTTATTACTGTTTGGCTGGTTGTCTGTGTCTAGTTTTGGTTCCAGACGAAGTGTGCTCCGCATGAAAAACTACATGTATAACTCATTTTTGGTAAAAGCAATTTCAACCAAACTTTGTCCGGATATTTTTATGACCAATTATTATAGCTATCCTGCTTTTATCCTCCTGAGCTATTTTTTGGTTACACGACTGGCTCATGTGAGTCAACTCACTTTGTTTTCCTGTGTTGAAAGAGTTAGGATAGCATTTGCTAACGTCTTTCGTAAATTATGTTGCATGTGGATCGCATTATTAACATTTAGATCTAAATAAGTATAAGCAGTAAATTAGTAAAGCAATGTAGGAGGTAAAAGGACAGAATGAGGGGGAAAAGTGCCAACCTTTGCAAACTAGTCGTAGTTTTAAGGAGTGTAATTCACTTTTTTTCATTTTTGGTCATGTTTTGACCTTATTTGGCATGAAAATCAAAAATTGGTCAAAATCCTAAAAAGTAAAAATGACGCAACATGCGAGTGGGTGTTTAAAATTAAAATTCCCATTCCTAGGTCATTTTTTTTTTATAAAAAAATGTTATTTTTAACTTGGTTGGAAGCTCAAATGGCCAAAAAAATGTGTTTTTCGTGATTTTCTCAAAAATGTGATTTTTGGTCAAAAATCAACATCACCATCATGTTCCTTGTGAAAATTCCTTTCTGGAAATATATATACTTTTATTATTTTTAAGCACTTTGTTAAAAAGTTATGGTACAAAATAAACTTGCGAAAACGTAACTGAGTAAGGTGCTTACACCCCTTAACCGCAGTTTCTTGCTAACGATTCAGAAAACCCTCTCGTTGGGCTTGACTTTACCAAACGCTTTGGATTCCAGGCCGTGGGCAATGCGTTCTTCTCGGTAGATACTTTCTTCTTCCTCAGGTGAGTCGCTTGCGTCTTTTTACCGTTAGGTGTTTTTTTTACACTGATGTTGAAAGTGTTGTAACAGTTAACATGCGTAGATAAACCTGGTAACGTTCCTTTTGTTGACAAACAAACAGACCAAAACAAACAAACAAACGACACCCCAACAACCAAACAAATAATCAATCAATCAATAAATCAAACAAAAAAGCACCCCAACAATAAATCAACGAACGATCATACACTAAAAACAAATTTTCACAGAAATGTCTATTGTTACAAAACAAGCTGACGATGTACGAATTTAAGTGATTTCAAGAAAGAAAGAAAGATTTTTTAGGCCAATCGTCATGGATAACCCAAGAAAGCATCTGATGAAACTTATTTCCATGAGGTTCAAGAATTTCTTTAATCAGTTTTAGATGCAGGGGGAAGACCACAGAACCCGGAGAAGAACTTGCGGAAGCGAGCATGGACTAAAAACCAAATGCATATCAAGCGCCGGTGTAGCAGGAATATAAGTCCCCCGTTCTTATTGTCCGGGTTGTACAGTAAAGTATAGGCTAACAACTCTCACGCAGCATTACTTCACGCTTTATTCTGTTATGGTCTATAGAAGGCCGACTACCTTTTCAGGGGGACTACGATTACTTTCACACCGGGACCAGGAATCAAACCCAGGACTCATTGGTGCAAAGTGATGAAAGTATCGCTGCGCTAACCTGCTTCCCCATGTGCATCTACTATCTCTAAAATTTATGTTTTTTCTTCTATTCAGTGGTTTCCTACTAGGGTTCCTGACATTGACTAGAATGGCAAAAACAAATGGGAAAATCCCATGGCTTTGGTTTTATCTTCATAGATTCCTGAGGTAATGTTAGTCATTTCAGTCTTAAAAATCTTGATTTATCATCATTTCTCAACGCCAATGCTGTTAATCAAATTTGATGGAGTTTTTTGTAATATTTTCTTCTTTTTCTTTTTTTCTGTGTATTTTTTCCCTTTTATTAAATGTGATGTGCATTTCCTTTTTTTTTTTTTTCATTTTCACACATTGAATTAAAACTTAAGGTACCGGGGTACCGTAATAATAATAATAATAATAATAAAATCAAGTACATACATTACTCTAATTAAAGTACTATCTTCATTCCATTTCCAGGTTAACCCCCGTTTACATGTTCACCATTCTTATCCATATGTATCTGCAGCCGCATTTTGGCGATGGACCGCTTTGGCAATTAAATACTTATGATGAGCTTTGTCCAAAATATTGGTGGACCAATTTGCTTTATATCAATAACTTCTATCCAAAAAACTTCACCGATGAGGTATGGATGTAAAGATAGAATAAATAACCATCTTATATATTTTCTTTACATATATAAAGTTGATATGGTAATAAACTTGCTATAAAAGTGAATGTTTAATGCCTATTTGCTCAAGAATATGGATGGCTGTTATTGATAAATAGTCACGAACATTCGCCCGGACACAACATGAACACAACTGATTGTCGGTTATTCCACTGTAAGCATGGTAAGTGAGACGTAACCTGATAAGAATGTCTTTGGGTACCAAAGAGGGTTAATTACTGTGTTTTTGGTCACTTTCGCAGACGCGCAGGAAGTAACCACAAATAAAAACTGATTGTCGTTTTATTCCACCATAAGTAAGATGTAACCCTTCACCCATTGAAATGAAAATCTAGTGACAAAGAAATTGAATGTATAATACAGAGAGCTCTATTCAGAGTACCGGAAAGTGCTATTTCCCGTGTTTTGGTTACTTTCCATAAAAGAGTGTAAAAATAGTTATGAGCAACCAATATTATTGTATAATACCACAATAGAAGTAACCCTGTCATTTGATTTTTACAGTGTATAGGATGGTCGTGGTATTTGGCAAATGATATGCAGTTCTTTATCGTTAGTCCAATATTTCTGATAACATTGTATTTGTAAGTATTTTTTTATACTTTTCATTTTCTGTTTCAAATTATGTAGCATCTCAAAAGTTATTAATTTGCTTTAATCATTCTATCGAAAAGCACGAATATCGATATAGTGCATTCGAAACACATGATTTCATAATTATTAATGACCCCTCAGAAACACCCCTTCTTTCCCTCTTGCTCACCAACTCACCCTCGTTTACAAATGAATGTACATTCAGGCCCCTGACACTTTATCTCCATATACTTCATAGCTCGTTTGATTACTATTTCTCAGCAGTCGCTGGTTAACGTTTCTTCGCTGATCACGTGATCAGTGGCTCCAATTAACGAGGACACGCAAAGAATAATCCTGCTCAAATATCGATAACTCCTGACATCGTCCTTGATGTGTGTTACGCTTAATCGGGTACAATGTGTGCAGCATTCTTCATTATGTGACCTCGTTTTTGTCCACATATTACTTTACACGTTACGTAATTAGGGCCGTGTTTTGAGCTCAGTGTCATCTCTGTTACTCTGTGGTACATTGTTGAAATATAAATATATTTTAATTTAGGGTTCCAGTTGTCGGCCTGGTCCTGCTAATTGCCTCGTTGTCAGCCAGTTTTATCGTCACAGGGATACTGATTGGTTACTATAATCTCGATGTGCTTTTACTGTTTGGGTAAGTGCATGAAGTGTATGAACATTTTGGCGCACACTTGAAAATGCATCAAATCTTGATTAATTTACGCTACTCAAGAGCCGATATTCCTGTAAAAGTTGTTTATAAGATGTTCATAAAAAAAATCAAAAATTCTATTGCGTTCTACTATATTTTGAAGGACGTTCGCGTCCTGTACAGTGCAAGTTAGGACTGTTAGGCTACAAAATAACTACAGTATGGGGTCTATAAAGCATCACAGTTCTGGCTACTTGGGACCGGTGTAATAAGACTGAGTGTCTCCTATAACCAGGAGTCCGGGTCTAATTGAACTACACGGAATAAGTCGCAATCAATGATTTATTGATCACACCATGGAGGTATTATAATACCTCCATGATCACACATGTACAAGTACGTTGTACATAACTGAATAGCAGCTAGGACACTCAGGCTCACGGACGCTGTATTTCATTTCATTTCATTTGCCTAGGAAAAGAGAAGATATCAGGACCTTCCCCTTCATAATTGCTTCCAATAGGATTTTTTTGTATATGTTGTAATCTGAGACGTCACATCACACCTCAAATGATCTCAGCTTGATGAAACATAGCACAATCCAAATTTTGCATTTCAGATGTTTTATCACTAACACCATTCGTAGCAACCTGCACAAAATATCCCATTTGCGGGCGGGCCCATTGGAAGCAAGGCATGATGGGAAAGTATCTTCTTTACCTGGCGTTGTTCTGTATCTATGATGCAACAAGGAATTTTTTGTGCTTTCATTTCGATCACAATTACCACTAATTGCCATACCCGTCCTGGTAAAACTCGAGTACAATTCTAGTGCAACATTCCAAAGGTGCACATTTGGAACCTCATTCTAGTACAAGTTTAGTACAAAAAATCTGTACTAGAATTGTACTAAATCTGTACTAGAATTGTGTTCCAAATGTGCAGTTCAGGAATGTTGTACTAGAATTGTACTCGATTTTTAGGTCGATGAGCTATCTGAAGATTATGTAGGAACAATTCTATCCGATATTCGGACGCGTCCCGTTTGTTCTTTTCCACAGAGGAGGCACCGTTGACGTTGCAGGAACGGGAGCTGAACCCCCAATGGATTTCTTTTCTATGGTCTACGCCAAACCCTACTGTAGGATTGCACCATATCTAATTGGTATACTCCTTGGGTACATAATGCACAAGATCGGAAACAGGAAAGTTAAGATGAACCCTGTAAGTAGTTCGAATTGCGTACGTCAAATATTAAGTTATCATGGTTATACTGGACCAAATGTTGTTTGTTTCATTTTCATTCAAGCAATTTTAAAATGTCTTTAATTGAAACTTTTTGATATTTTGGAGTTGACTTGGTAGTGCTAAAGGTACCTAGTGTGGGTCTGACACGGTACACAACGGTGGTTAGCTTTCAATAAATATTAAAGTTCTTAATACACGGGTTTTAAGAAAAAGAAGTTTATCATTAGTGCATTCGCCTTGCGCAAACTGCATATTCCGAGTAAAATTATTGATAAAATTAAAAAATTTAGCTAGTTCTACCCCCAAGTGAAAAATGTATCATCAACGTATCTCAATCACGGCGTGGTTGTGTGCCTTGGCAGCCATTCAAATCCTGCTTATTAACCAAACTTTTTGCTTGTACTTCATAAGATTGTGGCAGCTGCTTGCTGGGCGATTGCTTCAGGTCTAGCTGTATCAGTAGTATATGGTCTCTACCCAGCGTATAATGGACATTCATTAAGTACAGCGGCAAATGTCATCTATGGTACATTTAGTCGGAGTGTATGGGCGATTTCTATATCATGGGTGGTTTTCGCCTGTAAATATGGCTATGGAGGTAATGGTTCCAGATACATTTATTTGACTCTATATTAAAAGCATTTATTTCCATCACGGTACATTTGCAGGTCGTAGTGCATGGGCTATGACCTTATCACAAAAATAAAGTGTTTAAGTGAAAAAGATTCTCTGCAAGGATCTCCTCTTTCCATTGGTAACAAAATGAGGAAAATATGCTAAGGAATAATGACGTCGTATAGTACTTAGAGGTCTGAAAATCACGATTTTTGGCAAAGTCAAAATTGAAAAATGTGTAATAAAAGTTCTAAATATCAAAATTCTACCCGTGTTTGTTTGTTTTGCTTATAAAAAGAGGAAAAGTGCGAACCTATTCTGTAAGATTTTAGTCCAGATACCATGCAGATACATTTAAAACTAACAACTTGATTTTTTTGAGGTGGCAACCATGCGATGCGCCTTCTCTCGGACTTGGCAGCTCACCCAAAGGCCTCCATGTTGTTAAAGGATCGGTTTTTCCTCTCTTTTTTTTTAAATAATTGATTGAAATTGTTTAGTTTTGCTTTGAGTTAGCTAGGTAAATATGAGTTCAACTACAATCATGACAAAGTAGTAAATATTTCCCTGTCACTAATAGTAATTCAGAACCACTAAAACCATGTTACTTGTTTGCAGGTTGGGTAGATGATTTCCTATCTTGGAACGGTTGGGTTGTCTTCAGCCGTCTGACGTATACCGCATACCTTGTTCATCCAATTGTCATTATGACATTTTACCACAATTTTGGGACTCCTATTCACTGTTCATTGATCTTGTTTGTAAGTATTTCATCAAATATTAGAGGGAGGCAGACACTTAGAATCAACATATTTCACAACACCAGCACTCAATAATTATAACCTTATGTGACTGAGCACTTCGAGCTCATAATACAGAGGTTCAAGGTTCGAGCCTTGGACCATGCCTCCTTGGTCGAGAAACTTTAATAATAATATCTCCTTGGTTTTGAAGTCATGTTTAGCCGTTGGACCCCTGTGCGAATTTTCCCTTGTGGCGTTGCGTATATATAAAGTCTATACATGGTGATCTATGCTGCCTTTTTATGTAAATAATAGTTTCACATATTTTTGGGCAAAAAAAGGTCAAAATTGGTCACATTTTGGGAAAAATATCTAAATTTTTCAAAATTACATACAACCACTCACAGCTAAGGATGGTGTGCAGACCATGTACTTATGGTGAGTTCCGAGTCCAGCGATGTTATCACTGCAACATCACAGCAACGCGGTCTTGAAATTTTAAAGCACACTTCTCATAAAGACTGCAATATCGAGCGATATTGCAGTGATGAAATTGCTGGACACTGGATGAACCATTACACTATGCATTGACGCACACCAATTCCTCCCTACGTTTTCGTTAAAAAAAAACATGGTGGCCATAGCTACGCAGCCTTTGCAAAAAAATGCACAACAGCTGTACCAAATATCAAGGATGTTGATTCATATACACTTTTCACTGTTTGTTTTTATAACATTTTCTTGTTTTTCAGGCATTTTATTTTGTTGGATTCCTTGGTATATCATATGGTATGGCAGCAATATTTTCATTAGCAATAGAATTTCCATTTGCCAATCTGGAGAAACTCATAATGCCCAGCGATGTGCAACAGAAAAGGACAACTGAGACATTAAATAAACAGGCATCTTTGCAATGATTCGGGTTTAGATTATAACGTTTGCTCTCCACATCAGTTAAGCATTGGACAGACATTTAAAGTGAAATTATCTGAAATGATTTATATTTCAGCGAAGTACTGATTCTTGTAGCTTCATGGTCCTTTAATTATGCAAGGAAGTTTCATATTCGACTTTGTCAATCATGGTTTGGTTCAGAAATCAGAAAACTTGAGTGGACAGCATTTGTGAGATTATGGCCCCAAAGTATGGTACGATTACCACATGATACTCCTCGATGACAATCGTACGTACCTGCCTTGGAAAAAAATATGATCCTGGGGCATGCATGGTGGTAGTAAAATTTAAAATTATTTAATTGTCAAACATGTTCATTAGCACAATCTAACAAAAGTGTCCTATCTATCTGAAACATAGTCACACAAAAAAATTATGCTGGACCAACATACACCTAACTTCAAAAAATTTCTACAAATATTTTTGCCTAAACCATGCATGCACGTATATGGTCGAAATTTGCCAACATTGTGTGTACCAAAACATTGGTCTAATGTTGTGTGACAACCCCAGATTTCAATAATGATAAATTCAGTAAATGACATCAATATATGTGGTTTTCACTACCAAATATTTTACCATATTTACAAAAATGGATTTCAACAAAGTTCTTCATTTTTTGGAATAAGAGTTTATTTGCAATTCATCATTTTAAACAAAACAAAAATAAATAATATATGGATATGGGCTTTTCATTGAAGCCAATAAAACTCAGAATCAATACACCTTGGGAAAGTCAATGTTTTGTATAATTCAGAAGGTTGACATTTTGAAGGATTCTATACTCAATTCGTCTGATACAGGGTGTCCCAAAATCCCCTTGCAATCTTTGTGTGCACTTTACTTTTCTTAGATTTAACTGAAGTATATATGTGAAGGTTGCATTTTACAGTCCATGAATTAAACTATGAGATCCTGTTTGCTTCATTTCGGTTGTATACAACAAAAGTTATGTTTTATGAAATATTTGGGTGAATTTTTGTCTGGTCCAAATATAATTATTGGTCATAAAGCAGAGGTTTTTCTCAATGTTATATATCAACATTGATTTATCGTATGTCTTCTTTTTTCATCAAATTTGTTCATTTTTTCAGCATAGATAAAAGATAGCATGTACATAATAAAATGGATTACGGTTGAGCAAGCAGATCAAGGACAATACTTGAACTTACAAAATCATGAAATTGGACCACAATTTTTTCATCCAAATATTTTCAAATATAACCTCTGTTCTCGAAAACTACTTTTACATATTTTAAGACTACCTGGTAGATCAAAGAACTTAACACACAAAGATTGTAATGTTTTCTAAATTCTGTGTAATTTTTATTCAATGAGGGGCAGGGACTAAATTAAATCCAAAAATTATTCTTCCACTTAACTGTAGTACAGTCATGAAATCATTGGCTTTATGGATGTGTTATTGACGTTTTGCCTAAAATATACTCCTGCAAGTTTCTAGTAAAATTTAATTATGAGGCGTGGAAGCTGAATGATCTAATGTAAATCCAGTGGTCACATGAATAACGGTCATTCATTTTCCTTGTAAACATTTTACCTCTGGGTTAAGTAGTTCATCATTAAACTTGACACAAAGTATACTCACAATTATATTTGGGTGGACAGTAGTCTGAAAACGGGTTCTATTGAGAAGTTATCAAAATAGCTCCATCCCTGTCCAAAACTTTAAGGGGGCGACACATACAATTTATACGGATGAATTGAGTATAGTAAAACCTTTTGACATGGGTGCAATCTTTCACCTTAATGTGAAATTAATATTCTGCTGATGTGAATCTAGTGGAACTGCACCACAACAAAACCATAACCCTTGTAATGTTGGGAGAATCAGTATAGACATGTTTAACAGATTGAAACCACATGCATGACTAACTTAGGGAGTTACAAACTCAACCGGCTGGATACGCCAGTTTTGGACAGTAGCTATTGCTCGAAACAATGGCAACCACTAGTAATTGGTAGTCAGCTGTCAGATGAATTCAGAAGTAACACCTTACCCCTACATTAATCACTATGTTGTGTATTTGTTTGTAATATGACGCAACATTATGTCATCCTTAATTCTGTCTTATACAAAATTTTGACAACAAACAAATATTTAAGAACATCAGGATACCCATTACTGTCAAAAATTGAATTGGATATTGTGCCAATTTTGTTCATAAAAAAACGTAATTTAAAAATAGTGGTAGTATGTTCCCATATCCACAGCTGATGATGAAAAAACTTTGTATTTGACAAAAAATGAAGGTTGTGATAAATAAAGGATAACCCAATTTAAAAAAAAATGCAGTTTCAAAAATGATATCAAATTCATGCCAAAAATAAATTGTACTTAATTAAAGTAAATAACGAAAATGAAATACAAAAGTGATAATATAATAAATAATGAAAATTTGATAAAATAAAACAAAAATGTTTTCATTTTCTGCTAGCCCCAAGTTGATTCAAATCAAATTATAGAATTTACTGGAAATGTATTATTGGGATAAAAAATAATAAATTACAAAACTGTACTATGTTCACATGCAACATGCTTTATGATGAATTGTTAGAGAGTTTGTTCCTAAAAAACAAAACCCAAAGCTAAATATATTTTAGCCATTTTGTTGCATATCATTTGCATTAACTAAACAACTAAATTTATTATACTTTTAGGCTAATGGACTTGTTTTTGGAATATACGTCATTTACATGTTTGTCTTTGAGACAAGGTTCAACAGTTTTGGATATATTTTCTATAAGTAATACCAGTAATACAGATAAATTGTATAGCCTAAGTCTATAAAACATTTTAAAACGTTTTGGAGAATAAGGTGGTTCATTTAAAGGAATATATTATTATTCATTAAAGGTAAAGAGATGAGATGATAATTAAGACAGTTGGTATAAAGCAGAATATTTTCCTATAAACACTGCCTTCTTTATCTTGGAACTGTCATGCCCAATAAAAAACAAGAAAAACAATCCATACTTGTCTTCAACAAACATGCATTTGCAATTGGTTGGATGCAACTGGTTGGTTGTAATTGGTTTCACCAACTTCAACAAAAAAAATTGAAATCCATTGCAACAAAGCTTTAGTAATCTGGATTTGCATTTAAAATTTAACTTTACAAATTATATGAAATATTAAACAAATTTAATAGGCATGAAATAATTTCAAGACCAAGCAATGCCCTGCACGCTATTTAAAACCCTTCAATAGCACAAGTCAAATTATTTGTACTAAATATCCAACACTTCAAGTTCAGTATCGTCCCACCTATTTTCTCCAAAACTTCGATGTCACTTTTCAAATACTGTTAAACCTTGTTCATCATTTACAGCTAGATTGCACAGGAGAGCACCTCCAAAAAGTAATGATATAGCAAATATACATAGTGCCCTAGAGTAAAATTGTAACAATACAACATTACAACATCTATGAATTACCCAAAGCCTTTGACCCAGTGGATTACAACTCGGCTTTAGGCAATCATCAACTAGATATTACTATTTCAATCGCACTTATTAAAATATACCTCTTTGAGGTCTATAAAAAAGGACCCATTTAAATGAATCATTCATATTTACGCATTCTAGCAAAATACTATTTCCCCTATATAGGGCCTTTTATGAGGGAGTAGAAACTTATCATTAAACAAGCTTCTAACAAATTACTACAGGAATCTGCACACATGAATGCATAGGGTTCATTAATCAGTGATCAAGTTAACCTTTTCAAGTCACTTTCTCTTTTAACACAGAGTAAAGCTCAGATTCACAATGGCTGAGTAAATAGACCACCAGATATTTCAATTTTCCACCTAACAGAACATTTTGAAAACTTGAGTCACTAGTGTAATAATTTTGTCTCCAAGAATCGCATCACTTGGAACAGAAATTAATGTATTAAAAACACCAATGAATTAATAGCTTTTTTAAGTTATGTTTTCTTATCAAACCTTAACTGGTCAAGTAATACTTCAAACACAATTCAAGTTTCTCAGCTGACACTTTCAATACCTCAATGGCTTAATTCTATCCTAATAATTTATCTTCTACTAAATATAGTATATCTCAATATTAGCTTTACAAGCCATGGCTTGGGGTGAAGAGAATTCAGGGTTTGCTGACTATTTTTCTTTTTTTTTTCCTTTTCCCCAAGTCTCTTTATCATGACGTGGATGAAAATTAACAACTCAGCCCTTGAGAATGACTTTATACTACTCTATAACAACCACTTACAGTTATTACAATCCAATGGCAGATTTGATAACTACATGTTTCTAATACATAGTATCACTGATAGAGAACATTTAACAGTGGGCTATCGTTCCAAAGGCAGTAATTTACAATAAATGTTAATAACACATAAATGATATGCAACAATCACAGGGCCAACAGCTCTGGGCATCAAAAGCCTGCATTGACATTCTTCCATAAAATGACCTTGAAAACTAATAATCTTTCTCAAAAAATATATGCATCTGTGCAAAAAGCCATACATTTCCCAAGTAAGAAGCAGACTGCGGAATGAGATTAACAACTATTGATGCACAGATTTTGACGAGTTTCCTACTCGTTTTCACTAATTTCTCATAATTACCTCCGCATTTCACTTTGCATTCATCAATGCAAGAATCAAAAGGGGGCAAAATTTCTTTAAAATTCAAAATGGCATTTGTCAGATATGAACAGCTGCAGATTAAGGTTGCGGAGTTTCTGAGCTAAGGTTTGCTCATGGAAAGCATGCCACCAATTTATTTATTAGATTTATACTCTATAAACCTTAAAGTATGCAGCAAGCAATCAGACTCTGTTACAAGATCTATAGCATATCCCTTGTATTCTACAACATTGTGAACTGGTGGTTTTGTATTGTGTAAGAGACTTTTAATGATTGATTGAGGCCAAATCACTGCAAATCAATATTTTTTTGTACATAAATCGTTCATGATTTTGATAATTTTTTCTTTCTTTCTTATTTTGTGGTTATCAATTTTTTTTCTTATTTTGTTGCTACTAATACATCCATGGACAGAACATATGAACATAAGTTCATTTGAATATTCAGCCAGATTGGGTATGTGGTTATGATTCAAAAAGTACAGACTAATGCTGCTTGCTGTATACTTCAAGGTTTACAGAGTATAGAAATACATGACAACACGCAATATTGCGAAAACCTCATCCAGTTTATTCCAAGATTGGAAATGCAGTAAGTCTATGTGGTAAGTATAGTTTAGCTAAGGGGTGTGAGAGAGGCCTCATATTCTGACAAATACCATAATGATAAATATCTAAATGATATTGACACTGTACATTTTATGTCATTGTCATGCAAGAAGTCTCGGTCTAGCTGCATCAAAAATAAACATTATGAAAACCAGGTAAATAAAAAAAAATTGTGCAATCATAAAATTGAACTATTTTTTGATCTACTCACTTAACTGCACAAGTTTTTTTGATTCCGGAATCAATGGCCTGTCAAAAGTTGAATGCATCATTACCTAATTCAGCGGAGACCAGTTTGGAGACTCTTACGTGAATGACTCATTATACAAATTGTCGACATCAATTCTTAAAAACTATTTCTATAATGCATTTGAAATTTCTTCTTCCAAGAATCCTCATTACAAACCACTTTGCTACATGTACACTCATGACAATATAGCAAAGAATATATTTGATATAGTAATATTTATAGATTTTATGACATCTAAAACACACAGAAACAATTACTGAAGATTCAAGTTTGAGGAATCTTCTATATATGTACAAGTTACAAAGGAGGAACAATTTTCTCTTTCTTAGACACAGATGAATCATTGTTATACAAAACTACAAAGAATATAATACGAAGCACAAGGTCCATATGCATAGGCTGATGAATATGTAAATTTGATTACCATTATGTGGGTTAGGGAACACTTTAAAACTCAAACCGGTAGTTGATAACCTGGAACTGCCGGTTCTGGCCGGTTGCTATTGTTGTGAACAATGGTCAGTCGTAGATTGAGTTTTGAAGCGGCATCCTTATTATATGTCATTAACATCAGCAAATAAAACCAGACGAACAGCAAACTAAAGCTGCCAAAAGAAGACACCAGGACCTTCCCATCATGCCTTGCTTCCAATGGGATTTTTTGTACAGATTTTGATGAGAGGGTTTAAGGATGAAACATAGTAGACATTATCCAAAAGTTGCATTTCAGATGTTTTATTCCTAAACCCTTTCATTAAAACCTGTACAAAAAGTCCCATTGGAAGCAAGGCATGATGGGAAGGTCCTGATATCTTTTTTTTAAAGCTGCCTATGGAAGACAACCATTAAAACTTTGCATGTAATGTCTCTTACAAATTGGCAACAGCTGACCGTTTCCACAAATTGATCACAAAATGTGACGGCTTTATGGTAAGCCTTAATGATTATTTTATACCAACTGGCTTGATTTGAGTCAGTCACTAGCTTTTTTCTATTGCTCTCGCACGACATAATCGGTATACAAAACAAATATTGAATGCTCTTTTTTCTTTTGGGCAATATTAAGAACTATTGCCCTGAAGTGATCTTGAGACTATCATTCTATTAACCTCGACATTCAGTCTTGGGAAATAGTATATATAGTTTTTCTATTGCCCTCATGAGCAGTCAATATTCTTATGATGTTCATCAGCCTACATTGAATATACATGTAGTACTTAGTTAAACTATCATGGCCAATAATGGACACAATGAAAGGGGCAAAGATATTGTTGTATTAAAATAAGAAACAAGCAAAACAAGCAATGTTCGAAATCCACTGTTTTTTGTTTACGTCGTGGTGGTATCAGGAGTCAAATGTTATGCAACTTACATATTCATCAGTGTATGTACTCTATATAAACAATACAATAAAATGATATGCTGTACAAGTACAAAAGTTTGGATGGATATTTTATGCAAGTAACTTCTAACAAAACAAATAAGTTAGGAATATGAAACCTTTGGTATTCTTTGTAATATAAACACCACACAAGTAATAGAGAAGAAAAATATTCAATTCATCTGTGTTTATGAGAGGAAAAAAAGGAACTAAACTCTTAAGTCATTCCGCAAACCAATTTCTACAAATAACGATCAGTAATTATTTCCAGTCAATAAGTTATCTGTAATTTATATAACAAATATAAACAATTTCCTACACTTTCAGTGAGATGTGCCACTAGTTAAATTATTCTATATGACACAGAAGCTCTTGTAGTTACATCTTTACAGAAAACATTCTTCATTTTAAAAATAACTGTTTGAAACCATCTGTTATGCTTGAAATCAGTCACCAGGCCTTTAAATTGTGTCATATTTTTCTATATGAATTGCTAGCTAGTTTATACCATTTTGTTGGAGGGAAATGCCAAATAAATATATAGCCAAATTGCAAAAATAAAACTCTAGAATACACACTTCTAGCAAGAAAATGTCACTTAAAATATAAAGCACAGGCTTAACATTCACTAAATTATCTATTACTTCTGACGAAAGTAACTTGCTTATCTAAGAAATTTCAATTATCCGATTATAATGCTGATGAAATATCATGTTCATAATATTAACTGAATGTTTTACAGCACTGATGCCTCTTTTTATCTAAAAGATGGTACTACTAACTTTAAATAGTTACTTTTAAACCTAATTTGTACCAATTTGACTTTTTTCTTTGTTTAAATACATATTTCAATTCTTAATAAGTGTTAGCAATTCAATTTTCTAAATGCAATATTTCAGACATGGTTCCAGGAGCAATCAAAATTTCTAATATTATGAAGAACTCATTGACATTAGCTTGACATATGTGCCCCTTCCAAAATACAACATGATTGGGGTTTCAATCCTTCCATTTCTTATTCCTTTAATTGTAATTATTTTACAATGTTGTAAGATCATATATTTATAATATTGGGTTACTTTTTTAAAAATGATAACACAAACCCTTCTGCATTATTTTTCTGAAACAAATGTAGTAGGATCGCCAAGTTTTAAAATTATATGTATGTTACATAGATACAGATTGTTGATGTAGTAATGCATTTATGGATCTGGAATATCTGTTATTTGTGATTATATAATTACATGTTTTATACCAGTGCAGACAGCAATACAACTTCAAGTAAATACTGTCAATTTTTAAAATACTTCAAAACTGAGTTGTTATTGTTAAAGGAGCAGTCATTTGAAGTGGGACAAACCTTATTTTTAAAGTTGTACATACATGTTTTGTGAATTGCTTAATTCAGATTATTAGTAAAATGGCATAAATTACACCATGAAATCACATTTAGTAATTTCACACATTTCTGTGACCCCATTTTATTTCTGGTGCATTCAATGAGTCAATATTTTAACACCTGATTCTTTATTCTTCTGTTGTTTTTTTACTTTAAACATCTATTCCCACAAATAATTAACTTTGTGATTGATTTTTCATTTGTAACCTAAACATATTTATTTTAAATATGAAGTTGGTCCAGATATACAAAATGATATTTCAAGTATTTTTCCAGATAAGTCAATTTCAAACACAAAAGTGATAGCATGCAATAGGATTTGCTCAAATACAAAACAAAACAAAAATTTGGAAAACATTACCATGTCATTCATGAAGGTTCAGAGTACATGGCCCTGTTGTATACAAATGCGACAGGCAATCTGCATTTCAAAGTCACCTGACTGATTCTGTCCAAGGAATTTTGGCACACTTTCCAATGATTGCTATGATTCAAATCCATGATATGCACCTACAGACGTAGATTTAAGCTCTCATATTCATGAACAGGAGTCAGGCCCTGTAAATTCAGCCGATGTCATGAGAATGAATAGGTTCCGCAACCAGACTACTACAATATAAGGCTAAGTAACCAAAATAACCAGTTGATCATCCCTGCCCTCACCAGTTTTTCTGAAATTCCAAAACTTTTTGTTATTTTTCTTCCTTTGCTTGATTACTTAATATCAGAAGAGGTTGAGATGTAAAAAGTCAATACAAATGTTTGGCTATCATTCAGAAACCTACTAAACACAATTTCTCCATCTTGGGGATAGTAGGTGTAGAGAAATGAGGAAATAACTTTGGCCTCCTTGTAATATGTCACAACATTCAGCTGTTGAAAATAAGCCCAAAATGAATAGTAAATTGCTGAAAAATAAAAAATAATAAGGACCTCCCTCACTAAATTGTTTTAAAAATTCCGGACGATCAACTTGCAATTTTTGTTACTTGGCCTAAGACAAGCTTAATTGGAATGCTTCTACAAATCTCATTCCATACTTCATACTGACATCCTGCAATGGATGGACTAAAAGCTGTCATCCTGTCAACATCAGCCATGTGTTGGCACATTTCAATGCACAACTTCCCAAAGCATCAAATTCTTCAAACATGATCTTGCCTCTCAATTGTGATGATTATTTCTGATAAAATAGTCTAACACATTCTGCACTGAAGTATTAAATACTAAAATAGCAGCAACTGATTAGGACATTGGAGAAGCAGGATATCTGCCAACTGCTTCAGTCTCCTAGGATCATTTCAGATATGCGATACTCCACCTACAAGTAAAACTGATCAATATTCCTTGTGTTGCTTGCACCAAATACAACAGGCTGTACATTGATGACTGCCCTCCTTTACACCTCCCAAACATTTCACAATGATACAAAATTGACCACACAACATTCCTAGACTTTTCCCCGACCACTACAAGTCCATTTTACGCCATGCATCTATCTACCAGTCCAGTTTTTATACCATAAATCACTTGTCACATGATTGCCTCTGTATTATGGCTTAGCTGGCTGCTGATGAAGAAAAAAAGTAATTTGCACTAGGCAAAATGGAAAATACTTGATGGAAAGAGGATAAAGACAGGCAAGATGGAATGGGTAACCAACATATATAGGAACAAACAGTGCTGGCTTTATATATAGATATCAACTGACTTGACTTGACTGATTATAGTTAGGTACAAACAAAGACGGGCAGTTAGTTCTTCTTCTAAGCAGATTACAATCTGTGTTTCCTATGATGCGTTGTTGGTGGCGGGCGATGAGCCTGGGACCGCTCTTCTGGTTCTGTTCATTCTGTCCAGCTCTGCAGCTGCATCGCTTCGTACAGTTTTGTCCCCTGTTGGATATAAAAAAGTGAATTATTTATTATTATATTTTGAAATGTTGCCATGCTGAATAAATTTGTCAGTAACTATTGTTAAAAATCAATGTGGTGTTTTGAATTAACATTTCAGAATTAGTCTTAAACTATAAGACGTTGTTTAAACTACACTTCAAAGATGTACATATCATTACACACAAATAAAAAACACCTAGGAGTTGCCTGTTACAATCAAAATTTGTTTCACTAAAGCAAGAATCCATTATTCCAAATGAAATTCTTTAAAAAGTTAAGATTAAGAAAGGCATGCAACATATACTGTGAGGGAAATAAAAACAGTGCAGTATGGTTTTGTTAATATGCCAATATCTTTTTGTTTTCCATTACAGTCCTCTATCAGAAGTATTAGAAAAATTAAACTTTAGGTCCCATCAAAAATGTGACCCTAACCCTAACAATAAAATGAACCCTAACCCTACCCTACCCCATAACCCTTATCCTTAGTCTAAATCCTAACCCTAAAATTTTGGATCAGACCTAAAGTATACTTGGTCTGAAGAATTTGCCACTTTTAGAAGCAAATGAAACAAGATGGTTCGCGAACCAGTAGTCTCGCCTGCGTATCGACCGCCTACTGAATTGACCGCCTTCTTAATCATTCAGTTGTGGGGTGGAATAGG
>JXSR01S007962.1:61047-77094 GCA_000969725.1 Ophiothrix spiculata
AGCGCCAGTTCAGCTCCACCCCTACCCACTCACCAAATATCATCAACATAGGGCATACGGTTTCCGAGATTTGCTCCGGACAAGAAATGTGGACGGCGGACAGTTTTAAGGAATGGTATATCTCTTCTGAAAAATTTTCAGGCGAGACAAAAACAGAGTGCCTAGACGAAAACCCAGGGCTCAAAATAACCTAAGGCAATAAGGCAATTTGTTGTCGGTGCCCCTACCATTTGCCTTGGAGCCCTAAAAAACTGAATACAGCTTTAACATGTAATGCCTTGATGCCCTTTTTAAATTGGCCAAAATTGCCTGACCGTCCCAAAACCTAATTTTGGGCATTGATTAACCAGAGATCTGAGATGAAGCAAGGGGTCATTGGTGCAAGATAACAGGTTATCACAGCGAAAGTATTTGATTTGATTGATATTTGGGTTAAATTAATTTTAACAGAACCTGTTATGAGCATCCACCTTAACTGCTGGTTCTTGGCCTCATCTATGACATTTTACCCCTGCCATTGTAATCTATGCACACAATTTCTGTTGTTGTATTTTTCATTCACAGTTTGATTTTAGCAAAATTGAAATTTCTTGCTTCACAGTAATGTTGGATCTTAAAAATCATTTCATATGTTGGGATGTGTTTGTGTATGTGTCGGTGGGTAAAGATATGTGACCATTCACCGCAAGCCTTCTGTAAACTTAGCTCCTAGTCAAAATTGTTTAACTGCATATATTCAAAAGAACCCGTCTTAGCTTATACATTCACATGACACCATGAAAAAGATGTTGCGATTATTCAAAGCATGACAAGTCCCTAAAACTCAGAAAACGTACATTAAGTTTTCATAATGTGCATTTCCAATACAACTACGTTTAGAAAATGTTAGTTTTCGTATATGTGATGACTCACCCTGAAAAGGGGGACTTTGCTACAGAAAACTTTTTAAGATACAGGTGAAAATGGGCAGCAAAAACTAAAGAAAATAATAAGAATTTCCAGCAGATTTTCTGTTGTAAAATTTGATCGCCTTGATCAATTTCAACAAGTAAGGTGTCATTTATTTTAAAGCTTAGAAAATGCTGCAACAGATGAAAAGAAAAAAAATCAAATTTGATATCATGTTCAAAGTTCTCCCTTTCAGGGAGAGCCATCACATATTTTGGAATTGAAATATATAAGTTGATATTATTCTAGGAATTTCAGAAAGCTATGGACATTTCAAATCTGCAAAAGTCGCAATTTTGTCAGAATATAACGTATATATTTGTACTGGAGCTCAAAATGAAAAATAGCGACTTTACTGAGGGTTTGTGATAGATGGTCATATATTGATTATTTCAAGAACCAGAAGTAACCCTTCTACTTTTAATTCACTAAGTGACTTCACTATATGTTACACGACCAAGCAAACTAAAGACCTAACTCATGGCTTTCACTCATCTGCTAGACCTCAAATGGCCTAATGTATAACCAAAATAGCCAATAGAAAAATAGTGATGATAATATAAACCCACTTCAAGAATTAAGCACTCCTATGTGGATTTATATTCAGCTTGTACACAAAAAACTTTTTCAAAACTGATTAGTTGACACAAGCCTTAACATAGGAGCACATTAGCCTGTTTTGCTTGATCTAGCAAACAATAAGGTGTCAGTAGCAAGACCTGGTGAGTGAATTCAGAAAATGCAGCATGCTCTTTCTAATCTTGTTTGCTTACAAATTGTTTGTGGATTGTGTTCTATTCCTCTGACCAAATAGAAGTAAAGAAAATGTAACATTAATCAGTTGACAGACATGAGAAAGAGAATCATTCCAATAGCACAAATCATTTTAATCAAAGATGGTTCAAATGTAAAATCTTTTGTTGTTATTCTTTATAGTCATGTTTTACTATTATCAATCATAAATAGTGTCACTGTTTCCAGAGTAACATCAAAAAACAACACCCCATTTTATACAAATCAAGGTTTTTTAATCATTTTGTATGTATAACAGTATAACAGATGAGACGCCACCGTAGTAACACTAAATGCCTTTAAGGCTTAAAGAATGACTTGTGTTTCAATGGTAATACTGATGGCTGGTAGGTCAAATCTTTTTTTTTAATTAATTTATTATTTTTTATATGGGCCAAGAAAAAACTTGAAAACAGTGTTCGCGTGATCAAGAACTTCTATTGCTATGAGCTAGATATGCCAATTTTCCTGCGATTCTGTTATGAAGAGTTTTGAAGTACAGCATGTGCCGCCGTAAAGTGCTAGTACAATAACTCCTCCTCCATGAGCGACAATCCACGATAGGTTTTACACGGTGCTCAAATCAAAATGGCAGCGAACACCGATTCTCCATTTTAATATATTTGGTCATATGGAGAGTGATAGTCATTTATTCTTATTTTACTCTCTCTCTGGGACAATACTGACCTTTGTTAGGTGATGCTGTTGATGGCGGTGTCCCTGGTGACCCGGGTGACCCTGTTTTCTTACTCAATAAACTATTGAAGAAATTAGCTAATACTCCCTCATTAGTTGCTCCTGGTTTGCCTGGCTCCATCTGATAAAATAAGAAATAGAAATAATCATAAATTGATGCATGCTAAAATAGCCATCGTTACAGCAATAATAAATTCAGGTTGACTGAGATGCACAATGTCATTAGAAGTTGAGACTGGCATGAAAACGGACATTTTTGGTAGCAAGCTAATGTTACTTGACTACAACACAATATAGGTATCTTACATTTTTCCACAAACATATGCGTATGCAAGCGTTAGCACTAGACTGTTCGATTGAAATTCTCAATCAAAGTACCTTTCCATTACCGGAAAACGGATATTACATATTGCTCAAATGTACGATTTAAAGGATGATTAGAGCTCTTCCCATAACACACAGCAATATTTCAGTAAACATGACTCCACTACTGGTCACTACACTACTACATTCATTTGTGTGGTAAATATGTAGAATTTCCTCTTTTTCAAACTGTATTTTGGGAATGAAGAATAGTGTCTAAGTGGTATTTGTTTACATTGACATCAAGCTGTGATTATACCCTTTCTGAAGGTCTTTTTCATTCACACTTCGACAATGTAATAAATTTTCTATAGCAAGTTTTCCATCAGTAGTTTTATCATGAGAGTCTATGGCTGTTAGTTCACTCAGTGGGTTGTTTATAAGCTGTGGAAGTAACAGTTTCAACTGAACGGTGGGAAGAACTTAAAACACTCTTTGTGTATGACTATAGTGCTTTCAGGAATGCAGTTCAATTCAAAAGTGTCCGTTTAACATAAAGAACTTCAATCTAAACGACCATGTCATAATATTTTTTGTTAAGAATATTTCAACAAAGAACTATTGGTTAACTTACCTTAACTTGACCAGTCTTTGTAATTGGTGATATATTGGTTGCTGGCCGAATTCCTTTCTCTGGCGTTCTCATTCTATTTGGATCCTGCAAATAAAGAAACAGACCAACAATTTAACCTGCTGAATTCAATTATTTAGTGCAGTAGTTACTCAACTCACAGTGTCAAAAATATTGCAGTAACCAAACAACTCTGATGGTACCATATCCTGTCATATCGAAAGGTACCTTATATCCAAAAATGAAAATTGATTCTTTGGTCTCATCTGAAAGATTATATTTTAAGCTTTAAAATGACATCTTGCTTTTGGTTATTGGATGTTCAATAGCAAAGTTACATCCAATTTGGTAAAAAGCATCGGGCTGATTCAGAAAACTATAGTTCTGAGAAAATGGAGTTTAAGTTTCTGTACTGGTAAAATTTGAATGGAGAGAGGATTTTTATCTCGGTTTTTAAAACATTTGTCTTATGTTTTGGATGTTGGAACCTGATTAATATGATAGAATACAGTTCAAAAGTATTGGTTGTTGGCCAAATTCCTTTTTCTGGCGTTCTCATTCTATTGGGATCCTGCAAATTACAAACAGACCAACAATATAACCCACTGAATAATGTTTCAAATGAAAATTAGAAATTCAACCTTGGGCGTGATTTTTTACTACTGTATGCTCAGCTTGTCTTGTAATTTACTATGCCGACCTTACAGTACCTTTTGATATGACGGGTCACATATTTGAAAATGAAAGTCTAGAATGATATAAAATTTTATTTGATGAGCTAACTTTGTCAAATTGGATTGCATATTTTTCTCACTTTCGCAACAATATTATGTTTTGTTGAGGAGATTTGGTCAAAATAATGCTGAATGGAATATTTTGTTAACAAATATGTTTTTACTCCGAAACTAACCGGTGATTTACCAGTGGTTATGTTTTTACTCAGTAACTTACCGATGATTTACCAGCGGTAATGTTTTTACTCAGAAACTTACCGGTGATTTACCAGCGGTTATGTTTTTACTCAGTAATGTTTGTTGTTTAGCAAGGAAGACCTGCTCATCTTCTGCATTGATTTCTTTACTATCTTGTAATGGCTGTGTAAAACAGGAAGGAAAGATACACAAAATACTAATTAACTTCTCACTAAAACTCTCTAATTAACATATAAAATAAGAAAAATAGAAAAAAAAACTAACTGCTATTGGTGAAAATTGTACAAACTTAAACACAACATCAACATGGAGGAAATCACTAGTTATTGTTGCACGGGAAGACAATTTCTGGAAGTGGAAGATAAGAGAATTTGTTGAAATCCACAGCCAGCAGCCAATACTCAACAAGGATGGAGGATACGAACTGCCGACCATCTACGATGATATGCTATCACATGACCGCCCAACCAGAGCAAAAACTTGTGTCTAAAATGGTTGGGTATACACCAGCCTACATTTTGATATCTGTACTTACTTTTCTAATAATTGGTTTATGTATGACATCTTCATAGGGTTGATCTGGATTTATATTAGGCATATTTTCATACAAGATACTGATCTTTTGAAGGTTGTCCCATCCTGAAGGCCTGTGAAGTGATTAAAAAGAAAAAGTTAAAAGTCATTCAAATTTGACTTTCTATATCAAATTCAAATTGTCTTGAATTTTTGAAAATGCCCATGAATCTATTCATTATAAAATTTATGAGCAGCAGTAATTAACCTATTGGCGCATATCCTTTCATTTAGCAATACTAGGTTTTTCAATTAAAATTTCTATAGGCAAATTTAAGGACCTTGATAATCTCTTTAAGATGCCATTATTTTTTAAAAGCCCTGGTCCAACTATGGCTCCTGGTACTTTTGCAATGCATTCCCAATGCAAAGGGAGCACTTTGCCACTGCATAGCAAAAGCATCAGTAGTGCATCGCAAGATATTTGAACTTGCATATTTTGAAATCTATCATGTTTTTAAAGGATTTTTGGGCCATTGTCTATACTTTTTAAGCCCTTTAAATTTGTGCCAAAATAATTTGGTTTTTAGGAGTTTCCTTAAATTGTAGGTTATTACTTAGTATTCTGGTAGTGATTGGCTAAAAATTGGGGATTGGGTGAGGAACATTTGTGGAGGGTCAACTGTAATGTGCACATCTGAAACGCTCCAGGAGGTTATTGCTCAAGGTTCACAAAAGCATTGCTGCGACATCAGCGTGAGATCGATCGTTCCAACATCAGGAAAACATCTTGACAAATTTGTCATGACAAACGATCAAAAGTGCATCTTCTTGATCTCAACTTTTTGGCAGTTCTCATCATACATTTTAATCTCTTCCAATACCATTCCAAGGTTAATCACTTCACAAATGCATCGCGAGTCAATCTCAAATGACATCGCAGCGATAGTTTGGGGAACCTTTCGTGACCAACTTTGGCAGCATCAAGACATCACAAAGAGAGTATCACGATTATATTATTTTTCTAATTTGCAATGCATGGATGAAGCTTCCAAGATGCACTTGTGATGCAGGCAATGCATCAGGAATGCATTGTGAGTGCATCGTGATTTAAGCATTGGGACCAAAGTGGGCCATGGGCCTTAGCTTCCCTGGGCATCATAAATTCTAGATGCATATCTCTATAGCCGGCAACATGTAATACACTATGCTGCAAAAAGCCATTAATGCATTTTCATAATTTCACCTTTCCAAACGAATACAAGTTATTCTGGTATTCAGAGGTATGAAGCAACTTCCTAATATCATATGGACAATTTTATTTTGAACACCTGTTATTACAGTGCGAAAAATGAAATTAGCAACTTTTTCCAAAAATACCTCAAGGGTTTTAAAAGTTCATAATTTCAATGCTTCTGAGCCAATTGTCAGAAATAGGGTGTCAATTAAAACCTGAAATTCCAGCACTTGTTCACAAAATCTACAAATTACGTTTGCTAGTTCCATATTTGCGCCTGAGCCATTTCGAGGTGAGGCAATACTTTTTTGGGAGTCTTTATATGAACTGGTATAGCTTGATAGATTTTATGCTAGACAAATAAGTAAAGTTACTGTTTAGCTTTCATCTTCACAGGATGAAAACTTGATCGCAACTGCCTTGTTCCATTGCTTTTACCGAGAGTGTATCTGTTGACAGCAGTCTCTTTCACAGGCTCAGATGTTATCAGCAACAAATCAAATAGGGTGATCTAGGGTACCACTTCCTACGTCACAGTTCATTGTTGTGTTGAACTATGTTCCCCTCCTGCGAATCCAGATGGTCTCTCTGATTTTGCGGCTAACTTGGTTCAAGTCTTTTTTGAATACTTTAGTCCCTTCTCAATCAATAACATGATTTTCTTGTGCTATGTGGTCCGTGATAGTAGATTCAGATGATGTTTCTTTCCTTTAGGCTCTCATGAATTTTCTGTCCACAACTTTCTTTGCATCAGCTTTGGGCTCTTTCAGTCCTGCTCCAAGAGCCCTTCCTGTTTCACCACAAATGATTTGTCACAGTTTTTACCGTTGATGTTGTAAACTACCCCATAATTTTGGTTTACATCCCGTTTGTCTTTGGGGTGTACCAACAAGGCCTTTAGCATGTTTCTCCGATACTTCCTACATCACTAGATCACATATTTGATTTATTGCCGATAAACCAGTCTGTTTAGAACAATAGCAACCGGCCAGAATCCACGGTTCCGGGCGGTCAGCCGCCGGTTCAGTTTTGAAGCGGTCCCTAAGTTTTTTACCTGTATTTGTTTAGCATAAAAACTATCAAGCTATTTATGAACAATCCTACAGATGAAGCTATTTAATATGAACAGGTATACTTACACAAATAGGGCATCCTTTTCTACGACCAGTGCCGGTGAACTAAAAGGGAATTCATATATCCTATGCAAAAGATATTTATACAACATATCACAATTTTTGTTCTCTTTGACTGATACATAAAACAGGGCGGCACCATCTGTAGACAAACTTGAGTTAAGGAAACAAATGATTTTCTTCAAAGAAGGATACTGCATAGTTGAACCCATTGGTGTGTACACATTAAGCAGGTTTAAGTTACACTTGGTCCAAGTGATATTCACATTTGTCAAAAAGGACATTTGAAATTCAGCAGGACATAACTGTCAAACTGTAGGTTTCTGAAAGTACTGCACTCGCCTGCAAGAGTAAATGTGTTTCTGTAACTCGCCTGCAACACTTAATGGGGACTTGGTAGAGGTAACTCGCCATTGTAACTTGCAATTTCCTAATTTTGCCCAAAACTTGCTCTATTAAAGCAACAAACCATAATGAATAATTGAGGAGGGATACAAAGGGATATTAATGTTGGAAGAACGGTTCAGTAAGGGTGCCTTTGATCTTAACCCTCTAATTGCTTCCGAGGTTAAATTTCTAATTTCATCAGAAACATTACCTTTGAAGGATGTCCTGTCATATCAATCGGCTTCCAACATCCAAAATATAAGAAAAATGTGTTAAAACCCAAGATAAAAATCCTCTTTCCATTGAAGTTATACTCAGTACAAAAACTTGACTTTCTCAAAACTATATTTTTCCTAAACAGCACAATGCCTTTTACCAATTTGGATGTAACTTTGTTTGCAACCCAATATTCAATAACCAAGAGCAAGGGGTAATTGAAAACCAAAATAAACCAAAATATCAGTTTTGATTTTGGGACACTTAACCCTAACTGATCATGTGACTTTTCTCGTTTCCAGCCATTCCATCTCCTCGAAAAGGAAATGGTGGTGAAAAATGTGTGTTTTCACCAGGATTCGAGCCAGACACCTCCCGTTTCCCAAACGAGTGATACCCCTAGCAAGCCACCGCGGAGCAATGCCCGGCCAGCGATTTGGTCCTAGCATATAACCCCCTTCTGTGACGTATCTGGACTTAGCGCATTTTCGTGATTTTCTAAAGTGAGATTTAGTGAGATCTGGTTCTGTTAGGGTTATGGTACATTTTGATATGACAGGTCACAATTGTAATTTGTATTAATATCACACACATGGTGGTACATTGAATAAAAAGGATACAATTTAAGCAGAACTTTCTGATGTGTTGTTGGATGAAATCTAGTTGTTCTTCTTTAAAGTCGTGGTCCTTTTCAAGACTGGAAATTGCGTCAGACTGTAATAGAAGCGTGTGAGAGAAAATTCAAATAAAAATTGGTTAATACTCAGATAAATTTACAAAGGAAAGTTTTCCAGATATGACATTTTCAGGGTTTCTTCAAGATAGCTCAAGTTTTTGAAGTCTATGGTTTACTGTCACTTTGAAGTGGTAAGAAAGATGAAAGTTTAAATATAAGCGATAACTACTAAATGTTTCAGTTTTGAAGTGAGTGACATGGATATCATCACTCTTTTATTACAAAAAGCATTAATCCTAAAATAGAAGATGATTTACACTTCTGCACTAATGGAGATTACATATCTCAGGTGTATTTTCAACATCCGTCATCAGCTGATCTTGTGCTGTGAATTGTTTTCTCTTTGTGATGATGTCCGAAGATGACAATGACGTCACGAAAATTTGAGAATGTTATTTCGACCCGCTCCTCTTCTGGAGCAAGGTGTCCTAGATCTAAGTCCAGACCTTTGTCACTGATTTCATTTCATTTTTGACATAAAATGGCGCAACATTGGCACACTATATTCAACTTACTCAATTTATGAGAAAGGAAAAGGGAGAAGGAGCACACTCTTATAGATCAATTAAGTATTTTATAGGTGATTTGGACTAAAAATTATATTGCTTGGTGCAGCATGAAAAAGTAAAACAAAAACTTACCTTTGCTACTACTACTACGAATGGTATACCCAGGTTATGTGTGAATGTGGTTTCACCAAGTGGCAAGAGGACTTTATCTTCTTCACTGGTTGCACTGCCAGCAATATTGCTGGGGTTGGAGGTCGTTCTCCTTGGTGATTTAGCATCGTCACCTTCTTCTGGTTCTTGGTATTCTTGGAATTGTCTTACCACTGAAAAAAAAAAGAATTTTAATAAATTATATTACCAGGTTTTACACCGTTGAATCGTCCCGATATGGGATATTTAGCACAGGGGACCATACAGCGGCTTAACGTGACTTTGGAGCCACGGAGCAATAAAGTAAAGTTTCTTGCCCGTGGTCCGACGGGACTCAAAACAACAACCTCTGCATTTTGAGTCCTGTGCTCTGGCCGCTAGGCCACGTACTTATTATTCTAATTACATGTAGCCATGTCAGTATATTTTATAATCAAAATTAAAGACATAGTTCTAACACAAATTGAGTTGACTCTTCTGTTTTGGAGATTTGATATACAGATAGGAAGTCGATGACCTTATTAGAAGAATGTAGTTCAAAGACATTCAATCTCAAATGCTTGTTGACCTTGTCAATATTGGGGAACTGTTTGGGGAATATTACAATCTGTGCAGACAGTGCTTAATTAATAAAGCAAGCAATCAGACTCTGTCACAAGATCCACAACATTCTACAACATTGTGAACTGGTGGTTCTGTAGTGTGTCAGAGACTACTATTGATTGATTATTTGGATTGAGTAAAGACCAAATATTTTTGTACATGAATCGCTCATAATTTTGGTATTATTTTTGGCTAATTTTGTTGCTACTACATGGACAAACATTGAACATACTAGTATTTGAATATTCAGCAAGATTCGGTACATGGCTTATGATTTGAAAAAAAACAGACTAATTTTAATACTTCCCGTATATGGTCACATTGTTTTATGTGCATTTATCGGCTGCTTACTGCATACTTAAAGATTTATAGACAGGCCTGTTTATAGAGCATAATCTAGTTATAGCATTCATTTAAAGAATTTTGTCTAAAGAATCATTTACATTAAAATTTATAAGGAAAATCCTTCATTTCGTGATCCATAAGCACAGTGCTTTATTTCAATTGAACAATTTTTTAATTCCAATAATTATTCAAACAAAAATAGTTACAGACACAATCTGTTATAGTCAAGTTACAAGAGAAAACAATGCAAATAAAGTGCTTTCATTTCAATATGTAACACAACATAAACTTAAAGTAGCACACCACAGTCTGTATCAAATGGAATGCAGACAAACAGAGTGAGACCTACAGAACACTTGGTCCAAAAATTGTTACACACCGCAAAACCAGCAAGTTCAACCGCCCACATTATGTACACATGAAATTAAGCCAGCCTAAAAATTTCCACAATTAGTGAAAAATACTCATAATAATCAACCATCTGTTTCAATATATTGGAAATAGACCAAAGGTCTTGTTAGGGAATTGGATTAATCAATAGTATATTTGTGATGCAAAGCTGGCTATGTGATCAATCTTTTCAAAATTTAAACAATTTGTTTTAATTTTATCAATATCAATTATCTTTACTATTATTAAACTACAACAAAAACAACATAGCATCTCTACAGTTTGGGGGAAGGTTATCAACACTTTAGTGTTTATCTACTTGACTAGTATAACATTGTTAAAAATATGACAACTAAAATATTGAAGTATCTATTTTTAATCATTCTTCATTTTTATAATTTCGACTTGGCAGCATTTGCAAATCTGTATTTGTGAACTGATCTAAAGATTATCATCAAATCACGAGTCAAGGTGATCAATCACAATATAAAAGGGCTTCACTCAAGGAAATCTGGAAGGGGAAAAATGGGCTAAATGTGAACGGTAATTAATGTTGCCGTTAGCTCCTATAATTTTGATCCTAAACTGCAACCTAAAAGAAAAATTATTGTCTGATTGGCATTAAAAAGAAAAAAGCGTCTAATTCACTAAATTTGTATGCTTTTTCTCGACCCTTATAGTATGATTCAAAATTAAGACAAATTTTCAGACAGTACGTACATTCTGGGAGATTTTTGGCACTTGAATTTATAGAAACATTCCAAATACAAATCAAGCTTGTTTCTGGTAACATGCTTGAAAAGTAAAATGCGATATGCGCTTTTTTATTTTTTACTTTTCGAAAATGCAATGCAATATGCTATTTTTCTTTTTAATTTTATTTAGAAAAGATGCTAACTTGATCAGCTGATATTCAGACTGTAAAGCCATGAACATCAACATGCACATATTCATATTAATTTGACCCAAATTTTATCTAGAGAGCATATAATATTATAATTCGTACTTGTTCGACCGTTGTATGACTGTAAATTCTGCATCGGGTAATATGGTTGTGGACCATAGTTTCAAGCCAGTATCTTAGAAGCCCTAAATACTTCGCTGGCTCTTACACATGAACGATTAATTGTAATTAAGTTTTTTATGTAAGTCTCCAGTAAGCTTTTTTACAGAATTATTTTATTTATCAAAAATAAAGATTTTTTTGATACGAAATATGAAAAAAAAAGTGGGAAAAATGTAACTTAACAGAAATGCGCGCGGGTAATACCAGAAACAAACTTGTTTCTTTTTTGGCCTTAACCCATGATTTTCAAAAATTTAAAAAGTTTAGGGAATCATTTATGTTGGAAAAAATATTTCCGAACAATGCAAACACATTTAGAAGTCAGAAAACTAGTTGACCCATTAACCCTTAATATCGTATATTGATTTATTTTGACCTTTGACCCCAAGAGAAAGGTAGGACGAAGGGGGTCACCTTTGATCGCTGGTCCAAGGCGAACAATTCGACACCTTAACCTTTGAAATCGGACAAAGTTGAAAATTAGGCAACATTTTCAAACTAAATTATGCAAATGGCATACTTTTAAATATATGTCATTTAAAAAGGGCCTAAGAAATAGGATGATAACCTTGTTACAAGTCTTTGTGGAACATCCATGTCTAAAAACGGTGCCCGAAAAAAGAACACTATACCAATAGCATCATTAGTGGTGATATTGATTCAGTTTTCCCCTTTTCAACTAGTAATATCTGTTTGGTCAAGAGAGGATTTGATAATTTTGGTATACCAGTATTTAAAAAAATGCATTGATTCCACATGTATCAGTAATAAGCATGCATGTGCTTTTTATCCATTTTTCTGTGGCAAAACAAAGTTTTGATGCTTTTATTATCACATTCCTTTATTTTAGGCTGTCTTTACTCAAAACCATTTCTGATCAAAATCTTACAGTAATGCTTTGATTCTCTCAATTTAAGCCATATCTGTGTGGATTTTTATTACACCTTTTCTTGATTTTGATACATTTTCAAGCTTTTTAGAGCATTAGGCCTAACTTAAGTTTATAAAAACAAGTGGAATGTAAGCTAGTCTCTTTAAAACTGATACATCATTATCATCTGCTACTATTACATGTAGTCATCCTTTCCAAGTATATAGTTGAATATAGTAATCAACTCATTCAACTGTCCCAGCGCTGTATGTGCATGTGGTTTTCAGTCCATGCTCGCTTCCACAGGTTTTCTGGCAGTCACATTCTGGAGGCGACCCATACAGGGTGTATCAAAATGATTAGTACTCAACTTTGTGATTTTTTTACACAAAATCTATAAATGCTAGCAAAATTTTTTTCACGGATATAAAAAGACCAATTCAAAACCTTTCATTTAAAAAAAAAAAATGAAAATTGATGCACGCAACTGGAGGTTACGTCAGTTAGAACAAATTGTGTATTTTTACAAACTCGCCACAGGTAATTAATAGCTTATGCCTAAAGCAAAATATCCAAATTGTAAGTGTTAACATGTGATTAGTCAAGGGGAACAACATAAGACATTTGAAGTAAAATTGTTTTTCATACGGCATCAAAGGCCACAAATTATCAGGAAACGGGGAGAATGAATGTTCTGTGGCATTTTGTGCTGGGCAATTTTCAAATTCTGTATAAGTGCTTGATTTGCCAATTTGCAACATCAAAAAGTTATCGTTAAATAACTATCAGAAGCATGCAATAGGCTTCACAGAGAATTATTGCAATTAGATATCTATACATATTTTAATAGATTAAGCATTTCTATAAATTATTAACTGCCATGATCTTATTTTGTGAAACACAATTATAAAGAGTCATCTTTATTTAAATAAAGACAGGTAGTATCTCCATTTAAAAGATATGTAACATTTTCTATTTAACCAATTGCAAGTATTTCGTATCATCATTAAGTTCTTTCTCCATGGAATGAGAAGTCAAACAGAGCTTATAACATTAGATGTTGGCAATTTTGAAAGTAAAATTATATTTTAAAGTAGAAAATATAAATCAAAATCTCTCGCAGACAGAGTTATAGATTTCTGTCTTCATTGAAATGGAAAGGCAACCAATCAAATCCGTGGAGAGTTTTCAAAACCGGTGCCTTTAGAGAATCCTCTCGTTCTTGGAAACGAAATGACCAAATGCTCTCATTCTTTTTTGCAAATTAAAGACAAAGAAATGTACTACCAATTCAGATAATTTCAAGTTTCAAAATGAACGGGAAGTATTTTTATACATTTATTTATTCTGAGTACTAATCATTTTGATACACCCTGTATGTAAGGCTCAAAAGACCCACTATTTCAACGTCGCTGTTACCCAAAGACCCCTTTTTCGTTACAAGTACATGTGCTCTCACCAAAAGACAACATACATTTTCATATTTACCTCTCACCGAATGCCAAATTTTGCTCACCGAATGCCAAAAATATGCCAAAAATGATGCTGACCACTCATTTTTTTACCAATTAGCCCTCATAATGTTTGTATTTTTCTCTCACTGAAGGCCAAAATTTATGCTCTTGAGATCACCAAATGACCTCTCATTTTTTGAGCATGTGCTCTAAACGAATGCCCCAGCCTGTCAAAGTGAGAGCTACACACCTGTATCAATCCATTTAATATTTGGGGGCACTCAAATTTGAACATGATAGGTATGTCAGGCGCTTTGGAATGGGGGTAAACTGAACTGATTTTGAGCAAACATTTGACCTCTGAACTGATTTTTGAGGGTCTACTGAACCGAAATTTTTGCTGAAAATAGGCATCTGAGCTAAAAAAAATCAATTTCTGTAGTTGGAGCTAAAATGTTATATTTTTCTTCAAAATGGGGGTCAAAAGAACTGGACTTTACTGAAAATGGGGATCTGATGAGCGGCCTAGAGGCCTGAAAAGGGGGTCTTGACCAGTTACCGCTGGACATAGGTACCCTGCTAATATATGTGAGTGAGCCCCTGCCCCTGGGGTTCTACTGGGTCTTGAAGCTATACCTCCAAATTTCATACTCCCAACTTACAATGTTCAACAACAACCTTTGGGGTTAACCTGACCTAGATTTAACATTTTAATATAAATCCACCGAAAAGGTACCATGAATTTGGTGAACATGAACTACTGATTAAACACCACTGACAGATTATAGGTGACATGAACTTTGATAAGTGTGAAATTATGTCTATAACAAGATTATAATCAATAAATCAATCACGACAACAGCAATAAATCTATCTCGACTTGGATTTTATTTCACTTTATAATTGATGTGCAATATCCAAACCATATGAGAAACTCATCTCTCTGATTCAAACAGAGGGGATGTACTAAACTGCAACCATAGCTGGTCTCAGAATGTCTGTAGACCAGGCATTCTCAATTACATTTTGTGAAGTGCCAATTTGCAATAAATAAAAATCAGAAGTGCCACATTCCAATAGGAGCGTAGCGAGCGGAGCGTGTAAAGGGTGGGGTCCAGGGGCCCGCCTTAGGGCCCCTGGTGGGGTCCAGGGGCAAAGCCCCTGGCAGGGGTCCAGGGGGAGGAGCCCCCTGAAGCTCCTTGGTTTTAGCCTTTTTTGAGTGGAAAAGAATTGCTTTCTGAGCATGTTTCTGACTGCATCGATTTTTTGTGGTAAACATTACGGTATGTTCGATGCAAAATCTGGATGTCGTAACGATGCAGGTAGGCTATATAGGCCTATGATAATTATGGCGGTCAGTTATTTGGATATTTAAGATCAATGGGAGTTCATCTTGTTTTTATGTTTGGCCAATTTTATTAACAAATAATTTATTTATTTTTTTTTTTTTTTTTTATTTTTTTTTTTTTTTTTTTTTTTTTTTTTTTTTTTTTTTTTTTAATAGGTTCCGCGCGCGCGCCACTTGGGAACGTACGGCGCGCCACAAGTGGCATGCGCGCCGCTATTTGCGGATGCCTGCTGTAGACGTACGACCAGCACGACTACAAATATTTCAAGTGCGGAACCTCAACCTTGTCGCATTCGTGAAATTTTGTGGCAAGCACGACAAGGTAGTCGTGATGGTCACAACAACACATTGTTTTGAGTTGGAATCTAGTTTCAACTTTGAAGTTGCGAGACCATTGGGGCAATTTGCAAATGTATCCCGCTACATTACAACGATTCAGTCATCTGCTGTAGCTACAAGCCAACTATGCAACACCTTCTCTGAAACCACCTAAGCTCCAACAGAGTAAATATGTGAAAATCAACTTTCTATGGACATTACACTGTCCTGACAATGCATACGACACAAGATCAGAAGCTGGTGATGACATGTCAAACAAAGCAGTCGTTCCATTTAACAACATACCAATTCCAGTTAATTTTGCAAAATGTAGAAATGTTAATTAAATACATAGCCATAATAATAAGCCTACAATGTACATTAGGCTGATTTTGAAAAAATCGAAATTTAGATTTTCTATCGGGCTACCCTCTCATTTGGTGCATTATGGGTTAAAAACACCACATGT
>JXSR01S007962.1:86122-103167 GCA_000969725.1 Ophiothrix spiculata
ACATGCACATTTGCATGTGGTGAAAAATTTGTATTTCGAACACTGAGCCCAAAGTCAAAGGTCAGACAAATGGACGATAAACAGGAAGTAGATCGCCAAGCATATCAGGCCGAAAAATAAACAAAATAAACACCGCAAAATGACAACAATATGGACATATTTCTCTGTATAAAATCAGGCAATAAATATTACTATTTCGATCGTCGATCGGGACTTATGGGGGATACATGATAAGTGCAAGCGGAAATTTTGGTGTTGGTTTTCTGAAGTTCGATCGTGGACCGGTCGACCGGTGCACTTTCGTCTAAAGCCGACCGTGTAACGTAAGAGAAAAAACACGGTATAATACAAGCTTAGTTCTTAAATATCATTAATTTAAAGTGATATTGTCATTCATGAATATTGCTCCTCAATGAAAAATGCCCAATTTAAGACATTAGGCTATGTATGGCCAAATAAAAATGAATAAAAGTAGTTCTAAGGAAGGGCTTTAATATTGTGCATGTGTGTCAAAGAGAAGTTACCAAAATGTTAATTTGCTAAAACATTCAAAAACTATAAAGTCAAAACAGACATCATAAGTCAGGGATAATCAGTAATGTTGAAATCTGTAATACAAGAATTAGAACGAAATAAATTCCATGCATTATTTTCTATAAAAAAACTGTGTAAAAGTTCTGAAGGAGGATATCAATCAGGGCTGTGAGAGTCGGCTGATAAAAAAATCTGAAAAGAGTGACAAAATGCCAAAAACAGACTGAAAATAACAAAAGAAGCTGATATTATGACTCTTTTAAAGGCATGAAAAAATCTTAAATTAGATTCAAATCTGAACTCTCACACCCCTGATCAATTATTCTGATAAGGTTTAAAATCTTCTTCGGAATGCCTACATGAATGTGCCAGGTTTTTTTTTTCAAGAGGGTAGAGCTTTTTGATTCTACACCAGACCCTCCTCTTAAAACCAATATGCTACATGCTAAAGGGCAGACATTTTGTTATCTGTTGCTGTTCTTTTATAGATTAAATGCAAATTATATGACACCTCATTTTTTCAACTATAAGAGAATGTTCATCATCAAGTATCTGCAGAGATACACTGCCAAATAAATGAAACCAATGCAGTTTCAAGGAATCGGCATGACATAAAGTCTATCAAACAAAAAATCAGAACTTATATGGCTCATGAGGGATTTGAGATGAATTCACACATTTGATATGGTATAACTAAAACAAGTTCAGTTTAAAAGGGACTAACCTAGATTCTACTTATAATGAAAAACGCATACAAATGCTTTAAATAAATTTAAAGCTTTAAAATGTACTGAAATCAAAGAAGGACAACAATCTACACGGCTCAAATTAAGAGAGAACCAATTTGTAATGTCTCATTCTGTGATGGTGGTGTGACTATCCAGTGTTTTTATACTAAATTTGTACCTAGGATGGATTTACCAGATAAAAGAGCAAACCAAGCTACTATAGAGATAATCTAATATGTGTGTTAAAATAGAAAAAAAATTGTTAAAAAAATTTGTTTGCCCATCACAGGTATAGAATCGGGATATTTATAAGATTTTAAAGATCTAGAAACACTGTTTCACAAATTGCTCTCCGGAGGCAAAAAAATCAAACTAAAGTCACGTGAAGAAAACCTTTTCATTTTTACACGTCTGGTGCACCAAGGTTAAAGTTCAAACACAACTCATGCGATACTCGTGAGCTTGCATGATTTGTCCGTTCTGTTGCTGAGTAAACGCATACATGCATGGCTAAGTTTAGTATTAACACACACACACAGCAAAGTAGTCAAAAATACATTTTAAGCATCTCCGCTATTTAACCAATAAAAAGACTGTATTTAAATATTGAAGAGGTGATAGTAAATATGCAAATCCCAACTAAGTTTGCAACAAAGTCCCAACCATCCCCAGCCCAGGTATCCTGTGAGAGGGATCCGACACCTACATGTACATGTATCGATAACAACTAGGGCTGGATATTGGTATTTTTTCAAACTAGCCAGTCAAGCAGGTAACTTTCAAAAGTTACCCGCCCGACAAGAAATTTAACTGCCCAATTTTTAATGATTTAAAAACAAAATATCACTAACCTCTAAACAATTTGAAATTTGCTATGTTGTGATTTGTTTGTTTTTCATAAAGAAACTCTGAAAAATGTGAGTTTTTTGCAAAAAATTCCTATAATTCCTTATAAATTTCAATCCAAATTTTGAAAAATATTACCCGAACATTTTACCTGATAGTGGCTGTCATTTTTGGGGGGGTAAAATTTCCATTTTTTTTATGAATTCTTGATTTCCAAATCAAAATCAGGATAAAAAATATCACAATGTGTTATTAGAAACCTGGCGAGTCAGCTTAAATGGCTCGAAAATAATATTAATTTTAAATTCCAAATTTTCTGTAGAATACGTAAGTTTACATTTTTCGACAAAGAAACTGGGAAAATTGCTATTCATGTATAAATTTAAATCCAAATTTTGAAAAAATTTACCCGCCATGTCGGGCAGGTAACTTGCAATTGCCTGACACCAAAGTTACATGCCAGTGGCTGTCGGGCAGGTGCTAATATCCAGCCCTGATAACGACACTGATTTTTGGTAAAATTTCCAGTTTGTGTTGCTAGTGAGAAGGAAATGATTGGTAACAGACATTTTTTGGCAAAATAATACACATAAATATTTCCTCTTTTTTTATGAATTCTTGATTTCCAAATAAAAATCGGGATCACATCTCAAAATGGGTTCGAAGAAACCTGATGGTGGCTCAGCTTGAACGGCTCGAAAACAACAATAAATTTTAAATTCCAAATTTTCTGTTGAATACTTACACTTTTGTTCCAGTTCTTTCATTTTCTCTGGTGCTATCCTTAGTGTGTCTATGTGCCTTCTTAGAACCTCGGTCCATTTATTTAGATGTTCCATTATAGTCCATGGTTGTGACATGTCTATAACTATCACCCCCATTGTGTGTTCAAAATTGTCTGGTGTGAGTGCAAATTTTAATAGATCATAGTGATCTTCATCTCCCGCAAGAATCCATACTCCGCAACGTGCTGTGTCTAAAAACAAAACAAACAAAATAAATGTTGATGAAAATTAAAGATATATTGAACAGAACTACTTTAAAATCTCAATATAGTGCCCCTTTTCCAAGTTGCCATTTTGGGCCATATCTTTTATATGGTTTATAAGATATGAAATTGATTGCCAGTGACTGATTTATAATGAATGTAACTTTCATTTTAAGATCTGATTAGTGATGTAGACCTGTTAGTATTGTGGTAAGGAACATGTTTAGGAGCAAAACATGAGGTGCACTATATCGAGATTTTAAAGTAGTATATCTCCGTCTTCTCTTTCAAGATATTTCAGATATCAATTATAATGAAAAATGGTTTATTTTAATCTCTAATCTCCTGCTAGAATCCATACTCTGCAACGATCTGTCTTAAAAAAATTCAAAAAATATTGATTAAAAATTAAAGATAAATTGTAGATGATAATAGATATTGAACATATTCCCTTTGTCTTCTCTTTCAAGATATTTCAATACTCAATAATAATAAAAGTTTATTGCAATCTCTAATGGTGACCTGCAGGTCAAATTGCTATTATTTTTACATACATGTAAAGGGTACCAACATGTGACATTGGCAATTTTGACCCTAAAACCAATATTTGTATTTAACTTTGAAAAATAATTTCCCATGTTGTGTAATTTAATATCATTTGATTATGTGGGATGTTTCAAGCAATTATTTGCCATAAAAATGATGAAACTCATACAATTTTCTGCCAAAAGGGTCAAAAATCAAGGTTCACAATGTAACAGGGGACACCAAAATGCATTAACTGGTTTATATCACATTTCATTATATTTTAACATGAATTTTCATTCTAATCTTATTATGTGACCAAAATGTAACTTAAATTCACAAACATTCCACCAATTGGCTCAAGTATGCTTATTTTATATGAATATATCTTAAATGTAAATGTCACAATGTAACAGGGGACACCAAACATGTTTTGCCCGATATTTCTAAAATATTGAAGTAGATTGAATAAATTTTACCAAAAACTTGCCAACAGCCATAAAAATAAGGTAAATATGATGAGTTTAATAGAAATTTCTTACGACAACTTGGAAAAAAAATGATATCAATCTTTGATCACGTGGAATTTTAGGGGACACCAAAGAATTTTTCAAAAAATAAAAATCAAGATATTTCAAATCTCTCAAATCTCTGGGCTTCATAACTTTCAAATATGTTTAAAACTACCAGAAATGCACAAAAATAACAATGAAAATAAATGATACACTGGTTGGTCAGAAAATTACAGCCATATTTATCTATCACAATGTAAGCAATTTTAGGGGGACACCAAATGTTACATTGTGAAGGCAGATTTCAGAATGATGGCATATCAACAATTCAGGAATTTTGCTCCAAATTTCACATTAATATAAGAGATTGATATGTTTACTTGCTATAAAATCATCAGGAATACTCTTATCAGCTTATTTACTGAGATAAGATCATTTATATTTCACATGTTTTAAATGTCACACTTTTTTGTTGAATTTGGTGTCCCTGTTACATTGTGAAAACGTACATATTTTGTGTATAAAGATAAAACGGCACATGCTTCATTATGTTTTTGGCTTTCAAAATAAGGGGTGTGTATAACCCTTTAATTCACACACCATCAAATTAATCTGAACATAATTACCAATGAGTAATTCCAGCTTTGAAAAACATCACTATGTCACAGGGACACCAAAATCCATTGGACCCCAGTTATAAAGAAACACCCGTTACACATGTAGGCCTATAAAAAAACAAAGCAACTCTGAAGGCAACAGCTTTTAAAAAGTAATCAGCACCAATATTGCAACATTATATTGAAACTGTTCAAACAAACAAACATCCACCCCACTATAGGTGTTAACAAGTGCCAAGTGTGTTGATGATCGTGGAGATGAATCAACTCCGTGCACTCAACTTTAATTTTTCCATATTTAAGCAGTACAAATTACACCTGATGTTTTGTCAGCAATTTGTCAACGTTGGATTTTTTAAATTAGTCTAATATTGTCAAACTACTTCTTGACAAAAAACTTATCAGTACTACAATGTATCAACTGTGCGATAATTTATTCCAATACACCGTGACCATGTAGGCCACAAGAAAGTACGGTAGTGAAAATTACTGCTCTAGAAGTGTTCCATACATATCGGAGAAAATAAGTTAGACTGGAAGGGCTAGTACACTCACCGTCTCTATCTTCGTCTCTGACATTTAGATAATGATACTCCAAGGCGTGGCCCTTCTTGGGATCTTCTGTTTGTTGTAACCTAGCTATAAGAGTTGTCTTTCCAGATTCATCTTCACCTAAAATGCAGAAAATATTTAGTGCTGTTATCAATTGTCGGAAGTATAGATTATCGATCAACATGTGGATACACAAAATGATAGTATCGATACGAAACAACATCATCGTCGTGGCAAAAAAAAAACATGCATGAAAGAGGCTATATGTGCACTTTCAATGCATACAAAGCTTTCTCCGCGACGATCAAAGACATGGTTCATGTATCTTTTTCCACTTTTCTGCCAATCTTACTCTACCCATATTTCAAAGCACCAAAGACACATTTAGGAATTGTTTGACAATATTTTGTAGTGATTATTTAGAAAACAGAAAATTTTCATTACGCAATGAAATGTGTTTCTTCGTATTTCCATGTGACATCATTTTACCAACCACTGCATTAGGATGTTGGTCATTGGTCAATATTTCACGATGTAAGGTACGACAATCAATCAATTTACATAAGAAAATGCCAGATTTACTCGCGAAATAAATAAAATTCACAATTTTCAACAGACATTCACAACATTTTTCAAGAATTTCAATTTTAATAACATACCAATTTTAGTTTTTGTACACTGTGACTGCATGATGCATACATGTAGTTTTCGCTGTTAAGGGCACAGTTAACCCCTCATTTTCTGAAATATTTCATGCTTTGTAACTCAGCAACCGATAAGTAAATCCATATAAAAGTATACATTTCTAGATGTGGATTTTCATGTAGAAGATGATGGTTAGGTCAGTTTTGGACCAAAATGCATAATTTTGGACCAAGGTCCAAAAAACCCATGTTCTTGGACCATTAATTTGTAAACAACCTAACTAAATTTTGAAAAAATAAAAGTTGGGCCTCGGATGCTTTTTAGAATCTAGAAACACATGTCTCGGAACGCATTTCTCAAATTTTTGATTTTTGACTTACTTTTTAAAATTATTGCCAAAAATAGGTCCAAAATTGGCCCAAAATGATTTTTTGGTCATTTTTGGCCTATTTTAGACCTATTTTTGGCAATATTTCAAAATGTAAGGTAAAAATCAAAAATTTGAAAAATGCATTCCGAGACATGTGTTTCTAGATTCTAAAAAGCATCCGAGGCCCAACTTTTATTTTTTCAAAATTTAGTTAGGTTGTTTGTAAATATAGTGGCCCAAGAACAAGGGTTTTTTGGACCTTGGTCCAAAATTATGCATTTTGGTCCAAAACTGACCTAACCATCATCTTTTACATGAAAATCCACATCTAGAAATGTATACTTTTATATGGGGTTACTTATCGGTTGCTGAGTCACAAGGCATACAATATTTCAGAAAATGAGGGGTTAACTGTGCCCTTAAGCTTACAACACCTGTTACTGGTACCTCAAGCCTGTATATCAAACTATGTGATTATCGATAATGTTGTCGACATGTTGGATGTTTAATTTGTCCCTTGACATATCGCTACTCAAAAAGCCTATCGATAACAGCACTATATATTGTATCTGGTCAAACGTATGGCTTTACATAAATTTTAGGCTGCATGCACATGTATTTTTACGAATGTTTGATGCCATGAGCTTAAAGATATTAAATGTCCGCCTCGTGTAGTCCCTAAGATTTCCACTATCTTTAAGTCACCAAAAACTTCATTTTGAATCCCTTGTACGTAAAGGAAGCCATGAAATACATTGGAAATCATTCTGTATACATGTAGCTTGGCAATCTTTAATATATCCCATAATATATGTTTTCAGTAAGATTTCGTAATCACGAAACCCACGCTTTCTAAAGCGTAAATTACCAACTATGTAGGTGAAATGAAGATGATTGTGGGAGCCCGACTCTTGGAACTATGTATGTACTAACAGTAAAATCACTTTTTTGACAGGTTTAGCTTAATGGCTGAATTTGGATAAGAAGGAACCTTGATGATGTATACATATTTGAGGGGTGCTCTGGCAAAATGAGAGGAAAGTCGCAAATTTCAAAATTGAGTTTATGACATATATTTTCTATAACCTCAGCTTTTGAATGATATATAATATGTCACACTTTCTTTCTCCAGTCTTCATTTAGAGATCGTTATCATAAGCAGTCCACTTGATATATTGCAATAAAAATGTTCTGTAAATCATTTTTCAAAGATACTCATTACTACAGTGTATAATAGCAACATGCAATCGATTAACCTTGAATAATTACATTTCCCGGAAAAGTTGACCTTCAAAACTTTAGATATAGGTAATCATTTGTGCATGAGAGCTTTTAATGTCAAAAAATGCCAGAGCAGCCAGGTCACATTTGATTTGAAAACAATTTACAAACTTTTCATTCTTTATATTGAAGAGGGTCTTAGTTCACTATTGCCTGAAGGTTAACCCCCTCCCCCGAGATCAAATTAACAGCCAATCATAATGAAGATTAAACTTTAGAATTTAACCAACTGATGAATTAAGTTTGACTTGTGATCTTATATTGCCTTGATCAGGCAAGCTTGTTTTCACACCAGTACATGTAGACCTGTAAAAAATGTTTATTTTTTCTGAAAGACATTTTGGAAAACATTACAGATGTCAGTTCTTGACAACTTTCATCATGATTGGACGATTTTGTTTTGGTCTGATCATCATCCTCCTGATTGTATTTTAAATTCCTTGTCCAATTGTCAGCTTAAACTCTGGTATACAGAAATAAGGTTTGGGGAATTTAGGCTTGTCTGACTTGACTTCCATCTTCAGGACCCAATTTGGTGGATAAAAAGGTTTGCTTGAAATCAAATTTTGCTTTGAACTGTAAAACAAATCTCTGAAACAAATTTTTCATTTGTTTGCCAATTGATGTGAGTAGATAACCTCCACCTCTTCATGGGATGAATTAATTTTTCTTATAACATTCCAGGGGAATCATAAGGCCAAAAAAAAAATTATGTTTGTTTGCCCTCCGCGACCGACCCTAAAAATGCCAAAAATTAGGGTCGCGATTTTAGTTTATTTTTTTTTTCTTCAAACATGTAAAATATGAAAACTCAATATTTTTGATGTAAAATGTAATATTTAGCAGTGTGTAGTCACATTTAGTAGTATAAAATGCATATTTCCTCTAAATAATGATCCACAATTTTTGATTAAGCCCTGCATTGCTTGGTATTCATGATAAAATCCATGGAATGACATCATATGTGTAGAGTAAAAAAAAAATAAAAATAAAAAAAAAAGATTAACAGACCGACCGACCCAAAATTTTAATTTTTCCACTGGAGGACAAACAAACAATATTTTTTTTTTGGCCTAATCTCACCCAGCGTTTCCGCTAAGGTTTTTGAGCTTGCGCCAATTCGAGCAAGTTTGACAAAGTTTAAGAGGTGCTTGCGCCAAAATCATGAGCTGCGGCTGAAAATTAGCTCAATAAAGCTAGAAAAATATCTGTCTCACATATTTTCAGAAACCCGTTGCGCCAATTTTCACTGCTCCTGCGCCAATGGCGCGCAATACGGCCTTTGCGGAAACACTGATCTCACCCAGTGCATCAATACCAGGCTATAAGTGTTATTGGAAGAGGAGGAGGCCTTTTTTATTTTTGAGTTTTGGACATACTGGAGGGTTGATCAAAACAAAATACATTTTATGCTAAATTGATCTCACAAGCAAATGTATTGCACAGTCTCAGACATTGACTTTTCAAACACTTAAAATTTATAAAATACAGAAAATAAAAATTGATTTTCAAAATCCTGAAAAAACTATGAGGGAGGGGATGAGAAACATTTATTTTTTTAATCGGCCCAATTGTTTATTTTGATAGGTTTCATTAAATGATTCCAAGACCTTGAGTCATTTGCTAACTATAGGCCTATCATGAGATTTTTGAAGGCAATTTTAGGACTTACTTACTGGTGGGCTTTGTCCTCTAGAGGGCTCACTCTTTTGCAAAATATTGTGGCCAATTAGAAAAAGTTGATTTTTAACCCCTTAATGTTAATAGTTTTGAGTAAAAAATGTAGGTCTTAAATCCTTGATACATAACATATCTGATAAACAGCCAAATTTCATGAAATGGAAGCACTTTTTTGTAAAATGCTCCTTCGTGGTGAAAAAATGGGTCTTGACACAGAACATTACACAGTCAATGGCAATTCCAGGGTCACAATTTTTGGCCAAATTTTAGGATTTTCTGGGACCCATTTTTCACCCACAACTTCAACATTCCTTCAGATGGTTGACCACTCATTTTGAAGACCTGTAATTAAAATATCTTTCCATTTAAAATCATTTTGTTGAAAACAAATTATTTTTAATTTTTTATGAACATGCCTAACTTACTGAATGTTAACACTACATATACCAAAATGTATTAAAAAAAACCAGTATATGTGATTTCGCTGGCTAACATCCAATACGGAGGCCATCGCATCACCATCGGTCCCGACGTAAATTTGATTATTTGATTTGTACACTCCCCCACCCGGGCCACGTTCGCCAGTACTGCACCTGTACTGGTGTGCGCACCCGTTCCGCATCCCCCAGCCCTATGATCCCCCGGGTGTGCGTGCCCCTTCCACATCAACCGGCCCTAATGATGTATGCTATACTGGATTACACAGACGTCAACGTGTGTGTTTTTTCATGTCTCTGATTTGACAGACGTCTGATATTCAGATTTCAGTGATAACAAAAAAATAAATTATCAGTTTTAACAGGGCATCTTTTACCATGTTTACGGTGTAGCGTGGTGTCACGAATAAAAGGGGTAGGACAACAATGAAACACAGATTCTGAGACAAAAGTTTAAATCATTTAATCAAGTACAAGTACATGACAAGCAAAAATATCACTCACCCATAACCAAAATAGACTTGCAGGATGGTAATTTTGAAGTCGAATGTGAAGACACCTCGCCCAAAATTGACGTCCTGTAAACAGAACAACAAACACAACAGATTACCAAAATAGACTTATGGAATTAATCAAAATATCTATTTTCGTCACACCATTAATACCATACTCACCATAAATTCTGAGATTGATCGTCCCCGTTTTCCATATTGCCAGCGTTTTGATTTGCTCTTTCGCCGACGGGAGCCATCTTGGTTTCACCCAAATCCCCGGATCGTGTAATTATGTATACAGGGCTGACATCACTTGCGTATTATTCCTGAAGAGTGAAAAATTGGTACCTTGGTCTTGGAGTGATATCTTCGGGTCAATCAGGGGGTCAATCAAAAAGATTGACATTATGATAAGTGGAAATCACTCTTTTTCAAGTCCTCCATACAAGTAAAATTTCAACCTGTAAAAGAGTGAATTTGCACTTTGCAAAGAGTGAATTTTCCATCTTTTTGGAGTGAAATTCCAGGTGAAATTTTCAATCCTTTCATCGATTGTTTCCTCATTCTTTCAAATTGTATATCTTTTGATCTTTTGTATATATCTTTGTTTCCTGAAGTAGGCCTACTTCCTGAGATGCAAGTTCGTAAATAAACGAAAATAGTAAATACAATACTTAAAGTATTTTTTTTTTGACAAACAAAAGTTGTATTTTACCATGAATATAAAACTTCATGATGAGGAAAAATTAAAAAAAAAAAACTACTCCCAGAAAGGGTCTGTTTTTGCCATTTTACATGGAATTATGGGTATTTTTGCGTATTATTTACAAAATTGCCGATTTCTCAAAATCATGGTTTTTAGGGAAAAAATGTAAAAACTCGAGTTGTGAACATCGGATTTGACAAACAAGTTAATGGTGTGTTTTTTCAGATATTTTGTCTACATTGGCAAAACTTGAAAGGGAAAATCATATTTTTTTCTGATTTTTCCTAAAATTGTTGTTTTTACACGTTTAAACCAAAATTTTGAAAAACCCTACCATTTATCGACTTGTTAGGGTTCAAATAATTAGAAAATGTTTCAAAAATAGTCACTTCAATGACAAATGTTGGAGAAGTTACATTAAGTTGAAAATTAGGCCTATATTGAAAATTAGTGCAATTTTTAACCCCAAATTATGCCTAATTTGAATAAATTAGCATAAAATGTAAAAAAAAATGTGTATTGTTTGTTTGTTTGTTTGTTTGTTTACCTCGGTTGGTCCGTGACGGACACATGCCATAAGATCCATGATGAACTCATGGTCTCTTCCAAGCTCATACAAAAGTACCAACCTGGATAGCCAGAAATGGCTAATCTATGCATGCTGGCCAATGCATCTTTGAAAAGATGCCGAAAATAGAAAAGATAGCAAGAAAAAGTGAAAGAGAAAGATGGCCACTCCCAACACAATTGTACAATTTACTCTTAGCCCTTACTTCGTGAGAAAAGAAATCAGGAATTCTAATCTCATGCCCCGATGCAAAGGCTGTTTTTTTCTGAAAGGTCATGTTCTAAGCTTTTCAGTGATATATATAGTTTGTTGGGGTTCATAAACACTTTAAAATAATATTGCTTTGAATGTATGAAGGCGATATTCTATCAAATTTAACCCCACCTTGGACAAAAAGCATGTTGTAGAGTAGTACTCACTTTTGAAAAACATAATATTAGTATTACTGGCTATAATTTAATCATTTGGCAACCATTTTTTAATTTGCTCGCTGCATTAATATTGGGACAAGCTGTATAACCGTTACAAAGTCAGAAAGGTGACAAAATGTGCATGGGAAAATAAGCTTTGTAATGGTATGATACTGGGGAAATAGGCCAGACCTTCTCAAATGGCGGCCCACTGGCGGGCCAACTTATCCGGCCCGCGAACCACTTTTATTAATATTTGGCCCTTCGATTGCTTCTGGAGTAGTATATAGGAAAAGCATTGAAAAGGGTTTTATTTTGGCCCTCCAAGATTTATTTTTGAACTGGCGTTTATCCTTAATCAGTGGCCCGTCAACAATTTTAATTGAGAACCCCTGCAATAGGCGTTGTATATGCCGAGTTCTGGTTTGAGAAAGAATTGAAATTTTAAAAAAACTTCTGTGCACTTTAGCTCAGCCTGTGAAAAATTGTAAGTAAAATTTGAATAAGAAGCCTGCATTGTGTTCATCAAGTTGTGTTGATTAAGATTTGCAAATCGGAGCAGAGAGGTGGCCAGGCCCGTAGCCAGTTTCAAAGGGGTGCGGAATTTTCAAAAAGTGGACCTTTTGGAGGAAAAATTTTTGGTCGACCCTAAACTAATTTTAGTAGTTTTGACAAAGTGACAAGCAAAAAAAAGGAGTTTTTTAGCATTTTTGCAATTTTATGCGTATTTGGTTTGGTGTTCATTTGGTGGACATTTAGTGACTTTTTGTGGACCTTTTTTGTACATTGTCAAACTTTTGAGGGGGGGGGGGGGTGCGACGCCCCAACCGCACGCCCACCCCCCACCCCCCTTCCCTGGCTACGGGCTTGGAGGTGGCTAATATAAATAAATTGGTCAGAGGAGTACTAGTAGTATGGTATCGTAGGCCTATCACAATTTGGAACTTTTTTTATAACAATTTGAACTTGAAAAATGACTATACTGCTAGACCGTCACAAGAAGGGTGTTACCTCAACTTAGTGACCCCCATTTTGAAACATTCAAACCTGGATGACCCCATTTTTTATCATGTGTACCGAATTACCCCCCCCCCTCCCCTCCGGGTTTACCCCCTACTTTTGTGCACAAATTTGTTATCGATGGCCCCTACTTTTCGTCATCCCGGAGGCACACCCTTGTCGCAGATACTTGCCCCCCGGGCCTCTCATAGTCGCAGCACAATGTTCGCATGTATATGGATGGGTTTTTTTTCGACATCAATACGTTTAGAGAAAATATTTTATTCAGGCAATTAAAACGATAAAAGGGTGTAACGATGAATTTAAACAAACATGACTGTTTAACAAACAAACACATTAAAGTTCATAACTTTAGTTATGTCAGCCTTAACTAAAAGGACTTTGCTAATTGGAGAACTCCCTCTGGTGGTGCTCAGGGTACGATGTTATTATTATTTTACATTACACCACCTTGACAGGTAATTACTGAAAACACCAATACCGGTGTTCTCTAATCCATCTTTTTCTCACGTTCTAGTGGTTATTTCTGAAAATACGATGTGATTTATATTTTTTTTTTCATATTTCCCATAATGACCTATTGACCTTTTTGTGAAACTTTTTAAAAATTCATGTGTTTTGTCACTAAAACAACCTTTGTCACTCAAAGACCCATCATTATGTTCTTAATTTGATGTATTTTTACTAAATTTGTCGAAATTTTTGCGAATTTTTTGACCACTTTGACCTGGGAACACCCTACTTTTTTTTAATTATTAATTTTGCCAAATGACCCCCTTCACGCCTTTTATGAGTCAGTTTGTCAACAAAAGACCCAACCCAGTGGGCACAAATTTTCTCAACGTTGAATCAACGTTGATTCAACGTTGATACCTCAACTTCTCAACCTTCTCAACGTTGATATTTGGTAAAGTGGATTCAATCAGTTAAATTGTCGAATAGGGAAATCCCCGCCTAAGCGGTGTATTGGTCAGCTTTGGTCAAATGACTCATCAGCCACGACGCAGGTGACAGTCAGACGGGTTCAGTCATGAACTTAGGCAACAGTGGCATAACTTGGAAATCATATCTGTTATGCATATGCCACATCTACCTAAATTCCATTTTAGTTTGAAAGTATTTTCTACTACTAAAACAAAGCTTGATTGAATTTCCAAATTAAATTCTAGTTTAAAAAAAACCCTAATTAAAGTGAACGCTCATTAATTGTTGAAACTTGAGCTGCTATTGATATATGTGGCTGTTTTTCTTTTCTTGAAGCCGTTTTGCTTCTCAGGACCCTGAGCAGGCCATGCCCATCATGGAGCTATAATAATGCCCATAGCCAGGATTTTTTAAGGTGTGTGTGGTGGGGGGGGGGGGGGCAAGTTGCGGAATTTTTGCTGGCTGCTTAGAGACCAAAAGACAAAATGACCTTTGACATGATATCTATTTTTCCTTATTTATATTTATTTCAGCAGCAAAAACATTCATAAAAACAGTGAACATAATCAATGCAACAATTTATACGATCGGGCTATTTATACAAAATTATAATCTTCAAAAATGCTGCAAAAACTAACAAAATTAAACCAAACTATCGATTAAAACGTAGGGCTTTCAACCTTTTGCAGATTAATGTGGACATGACGTCATCGCAGGTACTGAAATCAATGTAAAATTGAATATTTTTTCTTCATATTATCTTTTTGCTGGCTGAGCCTGAATATTGACAAATAATTTTCAAATGTCAAATCCATTAAATTGTAACCAAAATTCAAAACAATTAGGGACTTAAGGGTATTAAATAAATTCGTTTTCATATGAATAATTGTGTATGCAGCAAAATTAGTATAACGTCATGTTTTGCTCCTTCACGGGTGTCAAATTTATGAATGGTGATATTGGATTGCATCCTCCAGTAAATAGCCACAATGCTTGTTTATAATTCGCGGCCTTGTCTTCTTCTGAATTTAATAAAAACCGGTATAACATACATCACATGTATATATCAGGAAAAACTTGCAATCCCTTGTTAATCCCTTTATAATTTTAAAAAAGTTGAAATCACTATAAAACTACAATGCAGAGATGTTGTCATGTATTGGAGATGTCTGAACGAAACCTTTGAAAAAAATCAATTTGTTGAACTTTTAAAAATGTAGGCCTTACGTTTGAATGTGTTTTTTAAACAGCGGCGCGTGCACTAAATTTGGCGCTTTGACAAGTACTATAATTGGCGCTTTGACACTCTCTAAAATCAATAAAAATACTGTACATTAGGAATACTCCGAGAATTAGGCAAGTTTGGCGCTTTCTTCTACATTTTTTTCATTTATGCGGCATTGTAAGGACTAGATGAGACCCCCTGAATGCCAATCTACCAAGTAAAGGTGGCAATCACGATAATCGCCCAAACCTGATTTTGGCCCCTATTGGAAAAATACAAATACATATTTTTTTTTGAGGGGGAGTGGTGTTACCAAAAAATTCATTACATTGTTTTACTTTTTAGAAATGTCTAGAATAAGTCATTTAGTCTAAAACTTGCCAAAAACAACAACATTTATTTCTTTATTTTTTCCTTCCGTTTTTTCAATCGGTAGGCCTATATATTTGCTAAATCAGTCAGCATTGAGACCTGCATCACTGTCTGCTTTCCTAGCTGTATTCTCGGCCAGCATAGTTTTTGTCTTCAAATACCTTGTTTTTTTTGAAGACCCTTTTCAGCAGTTCAGGTAAAATAATCTTTTTGGTCGAGCCTGAACTAATTTCAGTCAGTGGTGTTGAGAATTTTACAAAAGTAGTACCGTAATTTCCGTCCGATATTACCCGCGGGTTATAGCTGGTTATCAAGTTTTTCGCTAAACATTCACTGCCAGTTATCAGTGCGTGTAATCTGATAGACAATGAATACGATACATGACAAAAGGTCCAATTGTGTTTTGTGAATGGTCAACTCGCCACTCACAAAGTTTTTCTTTTACTTTACAAAAGCTCAAAAGATCGAGAGTCTACATGTGTTTGTGTTTTGTTTTTTTTTTTGTAAAGGGGTTAGTTTAATAGCGTCAATAATGCTTACTGGCTCGATTCTTTCACTGATTTGAATCAAAATGGTATCTGCTTTGTGTCAAGTTCACGAAAAGAACGTTACCTCATCGCGATCACAAAAATGGTAAGTACCATTTTAATAAGATAGGATTTCCGTGATTCGAATAAAATGGACCAGATAACTATAAAGAATTTCTGTGGTAACTGAGATTAAACTTATTCCCTATCAAATTTCTAAACATCCAGATGCGTGAACAGTCTTTGATGAGAATGTATATCTTATAATTTAAGTTCCGTCTAAAGACGCATCTTTTTAAAACTGTGTACAACTTGGCTTAGATTGTTTCTGCAGTGGTGATTGTTTGTATCACTAATGGATTTGTAACCTCCTTGGGTTTCCACCTGAGGGGGAGGCTGCGGGTAACCACCTGTACGTACTGTGGTTGTCTACATCTCATACTTCTGCTGCAATTAGCATTGTGAATTTATGTTTGTAAGCTCCAATGGTTACCACCATTGGGGTAGGCTGCTGGTACATCAGCTGCGGTCACCTACATTATTTGAACACAAAAAGTCACCAGACTGTCTTTCCGGTTGTTTTCCACTTTTCCCTCACTTAGCTTGCTTTCTTTGCTTCAAAACTGGTCCACCTTGGCACTGTTTGCATTCCAATGTAGGGTCTGGGAGGCGGAGCCAACGCATGGAGACGTTGGTATGTCATGGATGTCCCACCTAGGCAGGCTCTGCAGTTTAATGAGTATGGATTTGCGTCATCAGTGGACTCTATTTTTCTTTAGGCTTTTGGTTATTTCTCCAAATTGCCCCTTCCTTCCCTTCACAGCTTCTTTTCTTGTTTTTCTATTTTCGACCGGAATGGCAGTCCACACTCAGATACTTTTCCCATTTACATTTCCTTACCATCAAATTCATAACCTGGTAAAAGTATATCCTTGAGATTCCGCTAGCTGAGTCATGTGTTTTTTATCTTCCTGTGTTTAAAGAAATTAGTTTTGTCTGCTCGTCATGTCGGAATACATATTTTGTTTTGTTTATTTAGCCCGTTTATGTCTACTTCTTTAGCTGTTATTATTATAATATTTTT
>JXSR01S007963.1:39405-51446 GCA_000969725.1 Ophiothrix spiculata
AGATATGGCCATTTGAAATACTCGAATTCCATAGGATTACATGTAAGAGCGCCATCTTAAAACGCATCGTATTCGTTAATTAAATGGCCGATCGAGCCGATTTTTGCATATATGTGATGCGCAAATGAAAATAAGGTGGGGTAAACATTTTGAAGGGGTGGAGTTTTGAAATTTATCCCTTTCGGAAAATTTCTAAGTCCCTAAAATCACAAAAAATCACATATTTTCTGCTTAAAAACCGACTAAATTTGCATATTTTGCGCCAAAACTTTCAGAGAAAATTACTAGCTACCCTTACCACCAGTCCACCGACTTGCATCGCTATACGCCTCACCAGTTCTGAGAAACGAGCCCGGACGGAAGGACGGACGGACAAAAAAATGGATATTTTCTGCTTAAAAAACGACTAAATTTGCATTTTTGCGCCAAAACTTTCAGAGAAAGTTACTAGCCACCCTGATCACCACTCCACCGACTTGCATCGCTATACGCCACATCAGTTCCGAGAAATGAGCCCGGACGGACAACCAGAAAACATAATGCCTCTGGCGGAGGCATAAAAATGGCCAAATGGCAATAATGCTCACACAGTTTTCAATTATTGCCAATATTAATTAATCAATCATACCATGATAAGCTGTTTTGAATCACTCTATCAATATGCATTATTGCTGAATTATCCTTTTTAGTATTTTATTACACCAGATACAAGGTTAGTAATAATGGATCAGCTGACAGACTGCTAAATCATGAGTTATGCTGTGGTCATATAACCACCATTCCCCGACTGATGTCTGGAAATCGGAAGGAAGCTTCAACTCCAAAACATCAGTATGACATTGGAGAATTCTTGCGTTGCCCCGTCGGTCACGAGTTGGCTGCCGGTTACTATTGGACCATGACTGAAGACAAAGTTGTCTTTTGGCATCCCTACGTCTCACGGACAACATAGGGTCTCCTCACAGTCACAGTCGTCTGGTGTCCGCTGAATTTCAATCCGGTATGGCACCATAAACACAACGTTATCTCGCTGCAAGGTTATGTGACCAGAGTATCTGTAACAGCCTAACATATTGTAATTTTAGATCAGTCACCCAACCAGTTACTCAACTGAAGAGCGTTTTGCCAAAACTCATGTTGCTTCCCTGTATTAAATTATTACAAACATTCATATTTTTTCGACTGAGTGAGTGTTGGAAGATTCAACCCAATTATTCCAAATAAGAAGAGATTTTTTTTTTCAAAATCTAGCATGCCGACAACTAGTGGACTTGGTGAGTTTTGGAAAAATGCTCTTCAATTTAGTTATCACAATTTTTTTTACCTACCTCTGTTTCCAAGGAATGATTCTTCTAGCAATAGGAACCAAGCACTGATGCATCCCATTACAGGCTCCAATACAGTATAAACATATTACCACATACACTGGAAAGAAAAAGCATATCAACAAGATTGCTAATGGTGAAGAGGGGTGGACAGTGATTGAATTTGATGGATTAGCAGCGCTAAATTTTCATCAACTATGCATTATTTACAAAATGGCAAAATTGGATTTAAGGAGCTGAATTGGGGTCTAAGAGAACTGCTAAGCGAGGGATTCAAAGGGGGTCTTACGTACAGGCCTATTCTTAAACCCGATTTTTCCCCAAAATCAAGTTCTTTAAGACCCTATTTATGGTACCTACCCATTCTTTAAGCCCTCTTTGGGGGCTTTTGATCAGTAGACACATATTAAAATGAAAGTTGATACCCTTCCTAACCCCTACCTTAAAAATACAATCAAAAATACAATTTTGAGAAAATTGATCCTGGACATTATAAATTCTAAAAAGTATATTAGTTCCAACATTTACTCAAGCAAATTTTAGATAGGCTTTCCAGAAATTTATTTTGTATTTATGCCCTGCCCTAGGGACAAAGTTCCACATCCCTGTACCTGTTTCCAAAGTGAGCACCAATCCAGGTATTTCTCTTTTCATTGTGACATACATCACATTATGCCATGATAAAACATCAAACCTATCAGAGAGAACAACAGTAGCCCAGGGGAGAGTACTTAGTGGAAAGGCGGGTATGGAGATATGAGGCACTTTTAAGTTCTTAAAAGACACTTATTGAGCCTTTCCCTAAGAACCCCATTTCAACAAGTTTTAGTTTTTAAGACCCATATGAGTATGAAAGACTTTCTTTTCACGCGATCGTCGCGTCAAGCAACCAATCAAGATACCCGCTGTGCATTTTCGTTACCGATGCGTAATCGCACACGCTCTCATCATACACACCCTACAGGAAATTTAATGATTCCAATAAAAGGTTAAAACTTTGAATCTAAACTTATCATTTGAATCCAAGTGAGTCATTTAAGCAAAAAACATTTTTTTTTTACTTTTCACTAGGCCAAAATTTTTTTTTGTTGTGTTGCCCTCCGCCTGCCTGGTCGAAATTGTGGAAAATCCTGACCCGTTTTTTTTTTCCACCAAAATTCTATTTTGCCTGATTTTCAGTCGCGAAAATGTTCCAAAATGTGTATATTGGTGAAGTTTAAGAGAAGAAAAACTTTTTTAGCAAACAACCATGTATCCCACACTGTTTACACATGGCATCTGTAATGGTTATTTAAAAAAAAAAAAAAAAAAAAAAAGCCGGCCTGGCCGTCCCCACCACTTTGGGTCTGTGAGGGCAACACAACTTTTTTTTGGCCTTATATTGAATACACTTACCAACATAATCATAAAAGAAAAAGAGAAGCAGTAACACAGCAAATATCATGCAGACCCAGATGATGACAATGATGGGAGTGATGGTGACGGATTCCTCTTCCTCATCAGGCAAGTCATCGTCTTCACTGCTGTCAGAGCTGGAGGAGGGAGGCAAGGCGGCGCCGCTAGCATCAACATTGACGGCACGCTCACGCTTCTTGCGTATTCTTGATCTGAAACATTGAAGAACAGGCATGAGAATGATTTTCATGAAAATATCTGAATTTAGTAAAATTTAACAACAAAAAAAATTAAAAGGGTTAAATTATCTGAATTTTGATGATTTTGGATGACAAAATATCTGAAATCAGATAATTATCTGAAAATTCTCATGCCTGGAAGAATCATTTATACGTGAACCTTGGTAAATGAGACCACTTCATTGTATTGCATTATTATGCATTTGCGTGGCATCAGATTAGGCTTGGACCCGATTTCAAAACTAAGTTAGGGCATGACACATATGTGATGGCTCACCCCGAAAGGGGGGCTTTGCAGATGATATCAATTTTGATTTTATCATTTCATCTGTTAAAACATTTTCTAAGCTTTAAAATGACACCTTACTTGTTCCACACGCTCTGCGTTATTGATGGCATCCACATCTTATTATAGACTGTTATTTAGTATAATTCTAAAGTATATGATTGTAAATTATTATATGAGATGAAAACAAATAAAGATTGATTGAAATTGATCAAGGCAATCAAATTTTACAACAGAATATCTGCTGGAAATTCTTATTATTTTCTTTATTTTTTGTTGCCTAATTTTCATCAGTTTCTCGAAAAGTGTTCTGTCGCAAAGTCCCCCTTTTCGGGGTGAGTCATCACAAATGAGCATTTAGTCATGACTAATTTTTACCTGCTCATGAGCTGCTTACAAGCTGATTCAAAGTGTTTACGCAAAGAAAGTGTCTTGTTCGTAACTAAGTTATTTCAAGTCACTCGGGTTTGAGTGCCCCGCTTACGAGCCACTAGTGTTTACACCCTAGTCGTGTTCATGTGTGAACATGATTACTAAGTTGACTAGCTCTAGAGCCACTCACGACTCACAGGAAAACTAGACAACGAGTAGTCATGACTATAGGCCAAACAATAATTGATTGGACAATTTAAACAAAAATCCATGGTATGGGTTGCATTTACAAACAATGGGCCCTGCACTCTGAATTTTTGTTTACACTGTCTAATAAATTATTTTTTTGCCTATAACATGTGTGCACACAGCCTTAGTCCTGGAACCCAGAGCTCAAAAAGACCTATTGCCTATCAGTACTTTCTTTGATCTAGGTGCTTGATGCAAACAAAATGTTTTTATATTACTATGCTCCTTATTTGCAAAAAGGACCACCAAAGTCAGCATTTACAAGCTCCTGGACTTCAGTAAGCCCAATTTTCTTCTAAATTACTTATTTTTCAAAACAGATAAATGAATCAAAATCCAACTATAGCTTTCACTTTATATGCTTAAAAAATGACCAAAGATATCATCCGTAAAGGTTTCGAAGGATAAAAAATAGCATACTCCATGAAGTGGTACAGGTCCAAGATAAGTAACTATATATTACTTTTTACAGTCCTCGAGGTCAAAGGATCATGCACTTTACGCTGTCCGCCCATAAGTACAAACCAAAAAGTCAGACTCTGTTACTAGATCCAAAGCATGTCACTTGTATTCTGCAGCAATATGAACTGGTGTTTTTGTATTGTGTAAGAGACTAGTAATGATTGATTAGGATTCGAAAAATGCAGACTAATTTCCCCCCCCCCCCCCGTATGGTCATATTGGCTTATGTACACTACTTGGCTGCTTGGTTTGTATTTCAAGGTAGAGTATATCCAGGGCCCTGTTTCTCTCGCGTTTCTCCTGAAGCCATGCTGTGACCATATTTGGTAGTCATTAAGGTGTCATTAAGATTATATAGGTGGGGTCTATGTCAATCAAATGTGCAACCATGCGCAGAACATCTGCGCAGAACATGCGCAAAACATTGCGCATGGGAATTCCAGTGCCCGTGTGTGACTTGAAGTCTTTAAGCTTAATCAGCACAGGTCAGCCGAATTCAAATGGAAATTTCACTCTTTGTGTCGGTGAGCTTATAGTACCATCAGCCAAAAGTTGTTCAGAATTAGTGTATCTAATGCTGTATGAGTCTGGTTCTATTTATTTTTCACTTTTATTGCACTGAAATTCAAGAGAATTCTCGAAAAAATTTTGTTGACAAAATCAGCTAAAATTGGGCATACTAATGATCTAGTACGACATTGGTTGATTGGTTGTGACGTCAAATTACAAATTTGCGCTGAAGCTTCATTTTTTCCGTTGGCAAGGTATACCAGATTCCTATCCCGAATTTATCTACTATCCCTGGTATATCTACCTTGTTCCTCTCTCATCAAGCTTTTAGCCAGGATTTGAAAGTAGGGCGTCCAAATTCGCGGCCGGGCGAACAGGCCGGCTTCAATCAAAACATCGTGACGTCAGCATCATTAATATTCAAACTTCACAAAGAAGTCGAGGATTACGTTCGCGCTAGTTTTTAACAAAATGGCGACTCACTGGGGAACGAACGAAGAAAAAACGCGATATAAAACCCATTTTAAGTTCACAAAGTACAATAAATTGATCAGATTTTGTGATGATGATGATTATTGAAGATAAATTCTAACATATTTTGACGGCCTCTAGGACGGCTTTAGCATTTTCTAGGCCGTCTTTTATCATGACAGGCCGTCCAAAAGACGGCTTGACGGCTCTCTGGCTAAAAGCTTGTCTCTCATCATGCATGAATACTACTTTGACTCACTGTCTGTGTGCAGTTACCCCACACCAGTATCCTCCCACAGCCACAGTTCCTACCGCCATCAGCCATATCAACAGGAGATTCCAGTCCACAGTTGGCACATCTGGATTGTATAGGGCTGCATGCACTTGGTTACCAGCCTGTAATTAGAAAATCAACAGTGTTCAATCAAATTGTACATGGATCTGCTATGAAGTTAATAATTTGGGCCTGAAAATGGAAACTCAGGGTGGAAGGTAAGAAATGAAATTAGAGCAAAGAAAAAAAAAAATTGTTCCCTAGAACAACAGCTGTCTTCAAAATAAAGAAATATCCATATTGGTAATTAGAGAAAATGGGTCAATTCCTGTTCAAGGGTCTTATTGACCTGTCACAACAATTTTTCCTGGGATTTCTTAAAACTTGAGAAATTGGTATTTTCGACCGTTAAGAGAATCTAGCATCTGAATGGTTAGACATACTCAAGTACTTAAAGGGCAATCGACAAGTTCAGCATCATCCCCAAACTTTTCCCCAAGCATTTCGAGATTTTGGCATCATTTGAAGCATTAGTGGTATTAATGACAGCATGCAAAGTTGTCAAATTCAAACCATATATATATATATCAAAATATTTTGATATTCTTTTATTTTTAATTATTGTCGTCGACAATGATAAATACTGCCCTCTATAGTTGAATTTCTAGAATTGGCCTTTTCAGGAGAACTAATGAAAATTTAAAATTTCTTTTAATTTTTCTGCACTCTATGATGTGAAAGGATTGTTTTACAAACAAATCTTTGACTCTTTTTCTCATTGTATAGCATCAATAAATACGTTTAGAGAATAGCCTCATACCAAAAAACAACAAATAAAATAAAATTCAAATTTTTGACTTTTTTGAAGGTTTTGATCAACATTTTTCCGATATCTGGCAATTGACTGTTATTTTTTAACATAGGAAGTGTAAATCATCCACAAACAAAATTTCAAAATTTTGTCCAATGCCTCTATAATGAGTATGTATTTTAAATCATTTTAAACCCACTTCTGTGAAAACCTAAATTGTTTCTAACTTGTGAGCTTTGTCATCGTACAGCGGATTTGGCTTCAAGGGGACAACATAGATGTAATAAGTCAAATAAGGATATCCATTTTTTCTGTACATAGGATAAATATTCACTTAAACCAACCATACCATTTACAGAATGATATTGACAGGCAAATATACAATTATTGATAAAGTTACATTACATTTTAACTTTTTTTATCAGCAACCATTTCCTTGAAAATCAAGTATCACATTTAACTCTTTAACTCTCCGGCTCATAGTATTACATAAGAACACATTTGTATTTCAGATCATTTGCATTCAAGAAGCGAAAAGTTAAAGCTGGAAGAGGAAGTGTATATTTGCGAAACAAACATAAAATACAAACACTGGCGAATTTATGAGAAAAAATTATTTAAAGAATGGTTGATATGAACATGGACTGTTTGATCAATTATACATATTGGCAATTATAAAGTGTTAAACATTTTTTTTATCAAGTTAGCGTCTTTTTGGGGTCACATTTACGATAATAAATCTGCCTCTGACACATTCATTACGTCAAAATAAGACAGACGCAAAAGGACTGGATGCGCTACTGTTACGAAAAAGTTTATTTGTCTTCATACCGCCATAAAAATGGCAGAGAGTCTGGGGTTTCCTCTCTAAATCTATGACTTCTACACTGTGTTTTTGTTTCATTATATGTGGAATAGTCATTTTCAGTTCAGCTGTTTTGCCTCTAATTACAAAGCTTACCCTTGAAATGATGTCCTTGTAATTTTTCGCCCTCAGTAGAACCACAGGTATCTTGACTCCATAGGAGTCATTCAATGACGGTGCAATCTGTGAAGAGGAAAAAAATCTGTGAAGTATTCAAATATGCTTCATGAGATTGAAGGCTGATTGTGAATAGTAGTCCCCTGACTGCTGAAGTCGGCGCCACAATTATTCAGACGATGTAAATAAACATCCTGACTACAGGGCCAATTGTTTTCGGTACTCTGCAATTAGTTGTCACGTGACTGATTTTGTCCTAGGAATTTTGGCAGAGACTATAGTGTCATATGGAAAAAGGTCAAAGTGATGATGTGACCCCTAGATGACCTTTGACCATGCTCACATTCCTCTATCCAAGGAAGTATCATGAAAATCAAACAAAGAACTGGACACTGACCTTTCTGTGGCTCCCTGAAACCACATAATCAAGTGATTTAAATAAGTGTAACCTAGGACGAATGCTGTCACCTTGGCCTTAGCTTTCTATGCAAGTCAACCCCCCTTTCCCGGAAACAGCTTACCAGTTAAGACCCACCTAAGTCCCCCATCCCCCCAAACAGGCAAAAAGCTGCCTCAACAAATCTTACAACCCGAGTTTCTGACATTACAACCATTCCCCTTGCACCTGCCTTTAGTAAAAAAACAAATACTTACAACCTGGGATTCTGTGACCACCACCGCCCCCTCAGCTCCAGCTTTCTGTGCAAGCGACCCTTTCTCTACAAATGTACAGTTGCCTCTTTTCACTGCTACAAGGTTTCCTTTCAGATCCTTTGGATTAACGGGAGGTTTGCAGAACAATGTAGGGTCATCTGTGCGATCAATCAAGGGACGATATTGCTATGTAGATCGGCAAAGAAAATAAAAAAGATATTCTTTAATATTTAGTAAATATTAGAATCTGGTCATCTGGACACTTACTTAGTTGACGTCAAAATTTCACATCTCATCAGAGATTCATCCTCAAGCCAACTGATATTTGGCGGCTTTTTTATATTGACCTATGACTGGCTGGTGACGTCACAGGTTGAGGTACTTGAAACTAGTCTCTTCGGAAGTTTATCAATAACTTAAAGATTATGATGTTTTTAAATAAGAGACAAAATGAAAACAATCCTAATTCCAACAAAAATAAGAGCTGTATTCCCTTTAAAAAAAGGATGTCACACAAAAATATTTAGAACAAACAAATACATACCAAACAAATACATATCTGCAATGAATGTATTAATTGCACTCTCCACAGAAGAGCGTCAAATCTACATACATCTAGATTGATGTACACTTACGAAGTACGGATTACTTTCTCACAGAAGTGCATCAATCTGAGTTTACTCCAGTGACGTGCACTGACATGCTGTGGTGTGTGTGTGAGTGAGTGGAAAATGCAACTGCACAAATGTGCTCGTGTATTCTTGTGTGATCATTTGCTGAAATCCAGTTTAATTTACATGTAGATGCATCTCATTTGTCCACTAAGGCCAAAAAAAAATAATTGTTTGCAAAAACTAAAACCGTTTGAACAATTAAACAATGCAGAAATTATTTAGTAAATATTAGAATCTGGTCATCTGGACACTTACTTAGTTGACGTCAAAATTTCACATCTCATCAGAGATTCATCCTCAAGCCAACTGATTTATTTGTCATTTTGAATGTCCTGCAAGCCATATCTTGGGCTCCCATGAATCGATTCCCATCAAATTTGGGATTTGAAGGTTTTTTACCATGCTCAAAAAAATAAAAATATCTAGGGTCGGTGGTAAAATTAGGGTAGGTCGGGTTACGCCAATCAAACAATTTATTTTTTTAGGCCTAATGTATATGGAGCAAAGGGACGGTTCGATGAACATATGAGTGGTGCACTGGCAAAATGAGCGGAAAGTCGCGATTGAAGATTTTGAATAAATGGCTGTCAAAGTAAAAATATGGTGAAAAGATCAAATTTCGTTTTTTGACATAAAACTTATTAATGCATAAGTGTTAATCTATACCTCGCGATTTGAAGGTCAATTATGCCGGGAAGTGCAATTATTCACGGGTAATTGATCGTGTTTTGCCATCATACACTATAGTATTCAGTAACTTTAAAATCGATTTGCGACAATTTTCTACTAAAAGATTTTGAGAAGACTGCCTTGTATTTCGATCTGTAAATGAAGATTGTAGAAAGAAAGTATGACATATTATATATCATTCGAAAGCTGAGAATATAGAGATTTAAAATATGTCATAAACTCAATTTTTAAAAAATCACGACTTTCCGCTCATATTGCCAGAGCACAACACATATGATTTGCAGATGGGAAGCAAGCATTGAGTGTAACTAACCAATGCTGAAGGAAAACCTGACGTTTATCTTACAAAATGAATAAGTAACGTATGAGGAACATACAAAACAAATATTTATGTACGAACAACGCACACAATGAACACGTTATCTTCATAAGATAGCAATAAATACCTGCAGTGTTTTGATCTGTGTTGGTAGCTCTATATCGGCAGGACTATAAGCAATGCAGTATTCCCTGGACACAAAGTCAGGGCTTCATTTTTAAAAAAATGCTAAAGAGCTATAAATTACTCTCCTGAAAGGTTCAAGGGAAAGTTGTCAGGAGAGTGATTTGAGGTCATACCATTAGATATTAACTGGTTTTAGCAGGTTGAGGTGAGCTAAACATTGCTCTCCTAAGAGACTATTTAGGCGAACAGAGGAGAGCAATCACTCTAGCTAGCCTTAAAAATGAAGGCCTGCAAAGTCTCCCACTGAATCGCTGAAATATATCGTCTTCAGTATACCTGGTTCACCGTTAACCTAATAAAAATGAAAAACATATTGGGAGATGAGTATTTGTTATCTGTGTTGGTAGCTCTATATCGGCAGGACTATAAGCAATGCAGTATTCCCTGGACACAAAGTCTCCCACTGAATCACTGAAATATCTCGTCTTCAGTATACCTGGTTCACCGTTAACCTAATAAAAATGAAAAACATATTGGGAGATGAGTATTTGTTATCTGCGTTGGCAGCTCTGTATCGGCAGGACTATAAGCAATGCAGTATTCCCTGGACACAAAGTCAGGGCTTCATTTTTAAAAAAATGCTAAAGAGCTATAAATTACTCTCCTGAAAGGTTCAAGGGAAAGTTGTCAGGAGAGTGATTTGAGGTCATACCATTAGATATTAACTGGTTTTAGCAGGTTGAGGTGAGCTAAACATTGCTCTCCTAAGAGACTATTTAGGCGAACAGAGGAGAGCAATCACTCTAGCTAGCCTTAAAAATGAAGGCCTGCAAAGTCTCCCACTGAATCGCTGAAATATATCGTCTTCAGTATACCTGGTTCACCATTAACCCTTAAAAGAAAATACAATATTGTGAGATGAGGTTTGAATGAGATCTCCACGTTTTCTTTTGTCAGGTGAGATATCATCAGGTGAGATGAAGTGAGATGCTTTCAGCGCACGGGGAGTTTCAATTCCCATTCTTCCTATTCCCTGATCGCAGTTGTAGCTTGTAGCTGCAGCAGATGACATCTAATGGGCCAACAATGTTGCCACTCTTTTACGCCAATTAGCAATATCACAACGTGTGCTGTGATGGTCTGCTGCAGGAAAAATTGAATTTATTCCAATTCAAAAGTTCCAGGTGCGACAAGGTTGGGTTAACACTTATGTCCTGCAGTGAGTCGCAGCCAAGTTCTTGCAACTGATCTATATCATCATCTGCTATTATCTGAAGCTGCATGTCTTACCTGTGTCATCATCGAGGAATTTCATTATTACACATGCATAATCTCTGCCTTATTGTATTTGGAAGCTATCATGCCACCTCACCGACACCTAATTATTATCATGCTTATAATAGTGGTGGGTTATAAAATGGTGATGTTTCAAATCACTTAGGGGAAAAGCTCATTTGATGCAGTATGATCTCCTGATCATTTTGACACCTTTTTTTTTGTTGAAATCGGCCAAAAAATGAGCGCCCTCGTGGCTTAAATTTGCATAAAGTGGTGGATTTTACGAAAAACAAAAAATCCAATTCAGTCAAAAATGTGAAAAATTGATTCCTTGACCTCAAAAACATAAATATTCACACCAACATTGTCAAAATATGTTATAGAATTCCAGCAATGGTCAAATTTCACATTTCAGACCCCCCTTCTGACTACCCCTGTTCGAAATTGGTTTTTTGGCCTGCACTGTCTCATTTTTTGGCTGATTTCATTGAAAAAGGTGTCAAAATGCTCAGGAGATCATGCTGCACTAAATGAGCTTTTCCCCTAAAGTGATTTGAAACATGACCCCTTTTTGACCCCTGTACATGTGTATAACCCACCACTACTTATAACTGAAGTGTACTTCCAAAAACTGAGCTTCATTTATTTCCTGCATGTACTGGATTAAAGCTGCATCTGATCCTAGAACAATTACTCCTGCTCCGACATGAACTTTCTGCTCTCCTTCAATTATAGTGGTGCTGGTCATTTGTTGAACTGGTGAACTCTTGAGAATTTGTGGACTTTTTGTGAACCTGTGAACCATTTATCGAGAAAACTTTTGATGTGATTTTTGCGAACTTTTTAACATTTGCCATAATGTGCCATAACACACAGATATTTTGTGGCCCTAGTACTGCCCACATAATCAACAGTTATTTTAAA
>JXSR01S007964.1:4948-15394 GCA_000969725.1 Ophiothrix spiculata
ATAGTCTATGACCTGTACATTATATTTCAATTTAAATTTTGTGATTGCATTGTATTTTTTTAAAGTTATAACCCGTCAAAGCTAGGAGTTAATTCTTTCTGGGACACCCTGTAGTACTAGTATTGCATTTTTTCGATCAATTCCATAGACTATATTTTTGACCAAAATTAGTTCCACAAGACCCTATGTTGGATATCACAGACTGATTACATACCTACCATTTTTTTTGAATACCAACCTGGCCATTCCCAAGCAATTTTTTTTTAATTTGGCTTTCAAACACTCTACAATTATTGTATTAATCTTAGTCAACATTTTTTTTTACAATACGTAACAAACACTCATTTTTCAACTGATATAATAAACTTTTTTTTGTTTATAATATACTCAATAAATTTTGCAATTGTATATTAAAGTCGTGTCAATCAAATTATATTTTGTTTCATAAAGGTTGTTGATTTCATGCATAAAATGGATTTGAAAATGATTTTTTATTCGACTTGTATATTGCAAAAGTGGCATGTTAGATCAATACATTAAGAATTATTATTACATGAATATTTATTCCAACCGCAGATTATCTTATTCAATGTAATTTCGAAATTGTTTATTTTCTTCAGAAAATTTACATGAATTGATAATTGCTGCCAGAAATTTCTGATTTTATTACATGAAACAAAAAATGTTCATAGTTATCGAATTATCATCACTGCTAGTCACTATTACTGTAGTGAATATTTTTTAAATACAAGTTAATACCACTATCATTAGATCTTAAAGATGATCCAATACTTTGTTGTATGATATTATAATTAATATTTTTCACTTGAAGAAAGCATAATTTACATAACATAAGAACATCTTCCGACTTACATAATCGTAGTTTTCAAGTTAAAGTTTTGATTGTTTTCTCTGTAGTTGTATCAATCTCCCTGTATATTGTGTTTCTATTTATAAAAGGCATTATGCACTTATAAGCGCCTCCTTATTTATTATTGTTATTATTGTTATTATTATTACTTCAACATTTACCTCTGGACACATAATGCTCCTTATCATGATTTCGAAAAAATTGAAGTACCTACTGATTCACACCAAGGTTTTTGAATTATAAATAATTAGCATTCAAATAAAGCATGTCTTATTTTGAGAAGGGTGGTAACACTGAACCGTCATTTACCTCCAAAACAGTGAAAGAACCTTTTGCCCCGGCTCGGGAATCTAAGTTGCTAGGTTGGGCGGGGGTTGCTACCTTCCATTTACAAATGTATATTTCTAATAATGCATCTTTTCACTATAGGAATTTGGAAATTTATGTTGTCAGAATAGTTGTAATTTTTATCAATAATTTGTACTTTTCATTACTTTTTATAACAGTGTTCAATGGTGTTTTGTTTTGTTTTTGCTAAGATACTAGTACCCAAGGATCCCATTTTTACACACATGCCCATTGCCCCGGAGGGGGGGGGGGGCACTCACAATTGAAAGGGACGCACGAGTACCACCGAGCACTTCGGAAGAAGGGGTATTTCAGTGACAAATCGGGTAAAAAAGGGGGTCTCCTACAGTAATTGGCAAAAAATTACAAAAGGTGTGTCCTTTAAATTTTACAACTCTCAATTCTCAAAATTAATCCATTTTAAGGCGAGTCAAATTAGTTACCCCCAACCAAGATACGACAAGTCCGAGAGCCAAAAAAGCGAGTAAACCCTCATAAATATGAAGTTATATGTCAAGTCTATTTAAGGCAAGTTATATCAAGTCCTAGTAGCAAATTTCAAAAATTGTATTACCTTCACAACGTTACACCACCAAGTTCCAGAGGTGAACTACGCCAAGTCCCATTGGTGAGTTATATTTTATGTCAAGTTGAGTTATGGATAAAGTTTATGTTTGGTGTAATCAGGGAAAATCCCGATATGAAGCACCCTATATTTTAAGTATTTTGATTTATCATACAGTGCGTTTGACCTGGTGGAGACCTATGAAATAACTAACATGTTGGTTGGGACTTGGGGTACAGATTATACCTCTGGGACTTGACAGACCTTCATGAGGGTTACTCGCTACTGGGACTTGACATAACTCGCCTGGGGTATAGACCATATCGATAATTGACCTACTCCCGCCGTTGATGGGGTAAATCCACATAATCGGAAGGGGAACGCAACGGAGCAAGTAGTGTGTTTATCATACTTGGCCTCGTTCTGAGTTCCGATTCCCCGTCCGGTTCTGTGGATTTAACCCATCAACGGCGGGATTATGTCAATTATCAATATGGTCTATAACTTGCTTTTTAACTCGCTTTTTCATAACTCTCTTTTTTAATTCACCCAAAATCTATTCCCAGGTATTAAGCTTTTTTAGGTTCCTGGATGAATAATGAAAAAGATCTCAAAATAAAATCCTTCCCTTCATAAAATCCCTAAAAATTGACATATTTGGCATTATCTTTTCATTTTTACTATAGAAATTGCTGAAAGTCGAACTGCATCTTATGAAACACCTAAGAAATAAGATAAACTTGAAGAAACCCCGAAGAAATACTTGTAGCTCCCTTCATTTTTGCTAACGTGAAAGGTGTCAAAAAAAAAAAAAAAAAAAAAACATGGCAACACTTTCTTTTTGCTCGACAAAACTATATACTCGTCAAAAAGCCTAAACCCCAGATAGCAAAGGTGAATATAATACTTTTTAAAATTAGAACGAAAGAGCTTTTGATGTTAAAAGGGGTCATGTGCAAAAAATCATACCCTGTACTGAAATCTTGTGTCATTTTTGTTTAAAGTGGATGCGACACTAAGTATATATTACCTGGCTTTAGATGCTAGATGTATCTAATGTACTTTGTATTGTTTTTAAATTTTCTCTTCAGCAATGTGACTTCAACATGAATTGACCTCTATTAATAAGTCTCTATCAATTAACCGACAGAGGAGTTACAAGAGTAGCTAAGTTTTTATGTAGAGGAATATTTGAGTATGCAAATATCTCTGCAGGGTGATTTAATTAATTGGCAAGGTAAATAATGCATATGGCTTACAATTATTAAACGGGTAAATAATTTCCGATTAAAAAAGAAAACACGATGCTATGTGTAACTTGTTAGCATAAATTCATATGTTACTTCCGTCACCTATCGAGCTGTGAAGTTGGTATAATTTATTTATCTGAACAAGCGAGAATACATTCAAACGTTTAATGCATTTCAAACATCTCAGTCGACAGAAACGTGTGTCTTATTTCACACTGTAACTTCTGTTAAAGTTGACAGAGCCCTACACTCCGTACGTAAACAGTTAACATCAATTGTAACCATGACTCGTATATACATATAAATTTGGATTGAAACGAGGTTAAAGCGGTAGATATACTTCGTCATTTTTGTAGTCATTTTCATTCAGAATTTTCTCATGGTGATCGGTTTTTAAGAATGGAGTAAACTGTTAATTCACTATCGAAGTGTTACGCAACACAAGCCGAGGTCACCCACTTTATCCTAGTGATGGATCACGCTACTGCATAACAACCGATCCAGCCATACAAGTAACAGTAATATTTCACTGATAACACCAAAGAATTTCAGCAAAAATACCATCAGTACTACCTTAAATATAATGTAGAAGGATTGGAAATGACATAATCATTGCTCATTTTTCTTATTTTGGTAAGGTTTTCTCTTAATAATGACAAGAAAATTGTAAACAAAACAGAGAAAACGAGGAAGTAATGCATAGATTTCCACCAGACCTGTTTTCCACACGTCACTAATTTAACAGCACGTGCGTCTGGTGATGTAATGGTTCGTTTGTAAAGCCTGTTACGATTGGTTGAATTTGTCAGTGAGGATGTTTATTCACCAATAGGAAAAAACAATACAGAGACTTAATAGCTTTATTGTCTCTATTTTTAGTTGTCTGTGTATTATTTACGTTTTATATTTTTCATTTCTTTTTATTGTATCAATTTATGTGAACAAATAACATGATTGATTACTTAATATATCACATCAATAAAATCTTTGCTTCTGAAATTAATAGGCCACTGAAATGCATCTATTCATTTATTTATTTATTAATGTAGGCCTATTCATTTATTTTATTTATTTTATTTTATTTGCTTGCTTATTTGTTTGTTTGTTTATTAAATTATTTAACTGATGGTAAAGGCACTGATGTATGAATGTCAAATGTTCACACACATAGTTTGATGTTTAGGTTTTTTGGTTTACATGTAGGCCTACACATTTAAAAATTAAACTAACTCAATAACCAAAAACAAGGGTGAGCTGAGGTATGAAAGTGAATATCATAATTTAGATACATTTAAAATAATAGGCCTACAAAAATATATAACCCATCAGGATGACCTATTTCCAAGTCATGATAAAACGACCTTGTTCTGTCTGATTGTATTCATTCATAAATGCAACAGTGTAACAACAAAGTTCGACTGCACTGTTGAGTTTTTATAGTCGCCATGTTTAGTAAAGCGTGATCCGGTTGCTGTGGCGATCGCCGGCCTTGGCTGACCTTACGTAATCACTTCGATAGTGAATTCTGAATGAGAATTTGCATTCTAAATTTTCACATTATGGAGAATGTAATAAATGTAGACCTATTTTTCACCCCATTGCACTTTTCAAGTGCTTACTGATGGGTAGCATAATGTTTGATATTGATTCTACGGCCTGGATCTATTCATGGTAAGCTAATCTCTTCTTGCAATGATGGTTATGATTTACACATTGGTGAAATTGTACATGGGAAAATGTTCATTCAGAATGAAAGTTTACGCCATTCTTAAAAAAACAATCACCATGAGAAAAATTCTGAATGAAAATGTCTACAAAAATGACGAAGTATATCTACCGCTTTTTATTCTAAATCTATTTTTCCTGTGTAATCATTAGCAAAATCAATGACGGTATCGCATAGGAAGAAAAGTAGAGTGAGTGGAAACACAAATCATAGCAAAGAATTTTCCAATGGTATAAAATTGTCGGTGTAATTAGACCGAGTGCCCCCCATAACAAGGGGTCCGGGTCCAATAGAACTACATGGAAGTCACAATCAATGATTTATTGATCACATATGTGTACCGCCGCGGCAAAAGGGTCCAGTTGTCGACTCCTACATGTTGCTCATTGTAGCATATCTGATGTATACAAATACCATACATTAGATCAGCATTAGATATGCTACAAGGAGCAACATGTACGAGCCGACAACTGGACCCTTTTGCCGTGGCGGTACACATATGTACAAGTACGTTCTACACAATTGAATAGTAGCTAGGACAGTCAGTCACACGGAAGCTGTATTTCATTACACCGGTGTGAGTTATCATAGTCCCCTGAAATGGTAGTCCGTCTTCCATAGACCATAACGGAATAAAGCGTAAAGCTAATGTTTCGTGAGAGTTGTTAGCCTATACTTTACGGTACAACCCGGACAATTAGAACGGGTGGGGGGGGGGGGCTTGCATTCTTGCTACACCGGCATGTATTCTGTCTGGCAACTTCATATGATGAGTCATAAAAAACCAACCGAAACTTTTTGGGTAAATAAAAGCGTCAACTTTCTTTTGAAGACAACTGTTGACGCAATTTTGAAAATGTTTCTGAAAACGAACACAATACCCCTAACATGTCTAATGTATTAGATGTAATGTTGGATAAGAAAGTAAGCAGAAGCTCGCAGATTCATTCATCTTGTTAATAAAAAAGGTCAATAACCTTAAAGCAGGCATTTGCCAAAACTAGGGCAATATGTTTTATTTACGAGTTCGGGTAAATCCAATTTAAGACTCGCTTGTAACATGATTCGTTTCCATTTTTATCATAACTATTAATTTTTCATTTTGTGCTAAATCTTTGATGTATTATATAAACTGAACATTAGATTTCATGAGGAAGAAAATAAAGATTAGATTTTATAGTAGAATTGAATTGTGTTTGATGATGATTACAAGGTTTAAGTTACTGAATATGTTTTGATATAAAAAATAAATGAAAGCATATAAAGTAGTGTTTTCTTCCTCATATATACAGAGCGATAAAAGTGATTACTACCTAGCTTTGTGATTTAATCACTTGCAAATTGAAAAAAGAAAACAATCATAGAAAATTGTGTATACCATGTGAAAAATAATTCATTACCCGAGAACCGATTTTGTGAACACACAATGTAACTTGATACCACGCATATATCGTGAAAGTGCAATATTTCAGTTGAATTTTGATGATGATGAGCTTATTTCTACAGAATCAAAACATTAGTACTGTATTGGTTGGCGGTTTTTGTTATACTTTGTTGGGTTGTTATGTAACAGAATAATATATATATAAATGATTTAAGATACAATTGTATGGGTCAAAACATAGACTCCAAATAAAATAACTTCAACACCGAGTTGAGACCAAATAAAATGTCGGGCTAATTGAACATTAAGTTGAACAAAAGTGTTGAATTGCCATATACATTGCCTCAAATGTTTGTTACCGGTTTACACTTTAATTTCGATTGCAAATATTTGGTGACGTCACGACCAAATGTTTGGTAGCAAAAATTTTGATTTGAAGGCTGGTGCTATGTTTTATGTTTTGATCCTATCTTTATCCCTCGTACGATTCTACAAGGGGTGCGCTGTTGAAACCCACTCCTAACATACCTTGAGTCATGCTATAGGCAAAACCGTGCCTGAGAGTGGCCTATAGAAACATAGCCGAAACCGGACCTACGTCATCATGGTCATACGCAGCACTACTTCGTGCGTGGTGAAAACAAGCAATACTTCAGCCATCCTTTCATTTTCTTTCTTTTTTAGCAAGACGGAAATCTGTTAAATGATGAGCTGTTTGTCGTTTTGTTGTGCATGGTTTGAATATAACACACAGCTCACATGATTTTAGAGTCGAAATATTTTGAATTTATTAGAATTAATCCAAATTTCCGAGAGTCGACATTTTCTCCATATAAATGAATTGGAAGTCGGCAATTGCTATCACCACGCAATATCGGACAGAGCGCCCGGATGCAAACACGCTACCCGGATGTCCGCTCCTCCCTATCATGCCTATATAGGATACTTATTTTTGTTAACAAAATAGTCTAGTATTTCAACACTTTTCTGATCATTTATCTTCAATCAAACACAAATGGCGTAAAAATGGGATTATGAGAAAAGTATGGTTTCATGTGATGTCAACATTTCCAATTTGATTTTGTGACCGGAAGTGATCGAAATACACGAGATATATGACCTATCAAGTATGCAATTTGGCTAAGTAATTATGCAAATATCAATCCCGCGAACCAGGTATAGTTTCTTGGCCTGTAAATGAAATCAATTCCTTGCAATATATAAATAGATAGATAGATAGACAGACAGACACACAGACAGACAGACAGACAAATAGATAGATAGATAGATAGATAGATAGATAATATTTATTATGTTGGGATATCTAGTCAGCAAGAGATATTATTCCATGATCAGAGTCAGGTTGTGATGGAAACAGTACTTTAAGAGCAAGGCTGCAGTTTTTTTGCAAATTCAAACTATATAATCGATAATCTAGTATAATCAATAATTTGAAATATATATAGTGCCCTCTTTTTTTGGACAAATCTGATTTTACAAAAACACCAGAAACGAAGGCTTATTAAAACTAATAAATTTCAATCAAATGAAATAAATTTTGACAATGATTCAAAACTTTATCATTCAATACATTCTAGTTCGTTTATCATTCAATACATTCTAGTTATTTGTACTTCTTTTTCAACTTTATGAGAGGTAAAAATAAATAAATAAATAAATGTCCGCTTCAAACAACAGTGATGCACGATCGAGTTCAAATGGAGTCACTACTTAGAAAAACGGGTTTTCCACCAAAATTACAAATAATATTGTGTAAATAGTGGTGTTGGTTTTGGCTGATAATGCAATGATCTTGCGCTGTTTTGTTGAAAGAAAGGCTGAACACCGTGACCACGACTCCGAGATCTCCCCTTTTGAGATATAATATATGTGTATGATATATAAATAAACAAATAAAATGAAATGAAATATAAAGTTGTGTTTAAATGGGTATAAAATAGCATCGGCAATAAGTTCAAAACAATAAACAACAACCGTCCCCTCTTTTCATGCTCTTTAGGCTCATTTTTCGATAAAACATTTAAATCTGGTCTCAGAAATTACTGTTTAAAATGTCAACTACTAATAACACATTAAAATCATATACAAAATCATAAACTCTAATGGTTTTTGAAGAAAAAACAGTGCATGCGAGATTTTATAAAAATACTTGATTTGTGTTAACCATTGTTTCCCTGCATCTTTAAGATAACGTATCTGTCGTTCCGTATCTGTTTGATTCTTTTCTAAATTGTACGTTAATGGGCTAAACTTCATACTTTAATACCAGCTTAATTTTTACACTCGATGAGTAAGCACTTACAATAGTTAAATATGGTATAGCATTCCCCTTTATAATGTATTGCATTTTTATACGAGGGATAATAAAATGTACATAACGTATCTGTTGCGGCACAAGCGTAACATATGGCTTTTTGTCATTAATATGCTTGAAATTGTTTACTTTTAAAACATATTTTTGTTTCCAAATATATCATATAACACCAAAGTCAGTCTAATTGAACACATTTGGCAACATCGATCTACCTCATTATTTCTACACTTTCTTGACCATTTGAAAAATGATAACGTACCTGTTGGCATTATTTCCGACATGCAATCAAAAAGCTCTCGTTTTAAAAAAATGACCCGATGTTACAATGTTTTATATTTTTAAATAGAGCCTAACGCAGACTGTTAAAAATAGATATTCAAAGATGTCAATAAATAATTTATAAAAATATTGTCACGTGACCCGCATGCATGTGAAAAGGGTGGGGCTGCCCTGATACAGAACGCAACATAGCTGGCGGCATGGGTAAAATATAAGGTAATGCATTTTTCGAATATTTTTGCTATTCCCCGGCATGTTTCTAATTTAATACAGTCATGTTACTAATATGACATTCGTCTACAAACTAAACAACTAACATCATTTATAATGGGCTTAACAAATTTAAACAAGATGCATATATGTCAGCGACACGAAAATGGCGAAGTTGCACGCTTTATCTGAGAATGAGCCTTTAATAAGCTATGCATATCAAGTGAACAATAACAAAATGGTATTCCATTGCTGTTGAAATTGTTCTTGGCTACATTTATATAATACTCAGCTTGTATATATTTAAAAGAAATAGTAAGTGGAGCCAAGGGAGGGATTCTTAAAAAAGTTTCAGGGAGATATCCTATATCTCCCATACCGCCAGCCATGATGCGTTCTGTATCAGGGCAGCCCCACCCTTTTCACATGCATGCGGGTCACGTACAATATCTATTGCAATATTCTTAAAATAGTTTCATACCCGTAAATTTCCCAAAATACACCCAATTCAGGCATATCGTGCGCATGCGTAATGTGAACCACATCGCCACTTTACCAAATTCTGTTAAAAACATGGGACCCACCCGTTATTCAGAAGACCCGCTATTCAGAAAGCCCGTTATACAGAATTCTTAATAATGGGCTCTTTAAAAAAAAAAAATACCTGCTATTCAGAAGGCCTACTATTCAGATTTTTTTTTATTTCTGAATAGCTGACCTTCTGAATAATGGGTTGTTAAGCGCCGATTGGCCCATTATTCAGAAGACCCGCTATTTAGAAGGCACGCTCCTCAGAAGGTCCGCTAGTTGACAAAGCCCGCTATACAGAATGACAACATTGTGAACAGTGGAGAAACTTCAATATTCTTATGAATGGAGCGTCTTGTGAGTAAACAGAAGCACCTAATTCTGAATAGCGGACCTTTTTTAAATAATTACAAAAGTTGCCTACTATTCAGAGCCTTCTGAATAGCAGGCCTTCTGAATATAGGTCATTTTGAATAGCAGGCCTTCTAAATAGCGGGCCTTATATATAACGGGATGTACCCGTAAAAATAATCCCATCGGCAGTCACATACACATACACTATATAAGTGTGAGTAAACTCCCACACCGGGGGAGAAGAGCTTTGAGTTTAAGAATTGGGACATCTAGACAATTAAAAAAAAATCGAATTGGGTCACGTCACAATTGTTATTTCATTATTGATCTTTCTTGATTGCAAGAAAATTCTGGCGCCATAAGACAGATCTAGAAATAATACCCTACAGCCAAAATACTCTGAAGTGTTTTATTCTGAAATTTAATCCATTTCATTAACCTTAAAGATGAGCAATGCGATATAATGGTTCTTGATCAAGAGAAAATAACTTTCTCAAAAAATACATCGTGTTTTACTTCTTTTTTTAACTTGCTTAATGTAAACATTTTTTATTATTTCAACACTTGACTCGTTTATTTCATAAGCGTACATAAAA
>JXSR01S007965.1:11748-26531 GCA_000969725.1 Ophiothrix spiculata
AAAAATTTACCATATTTAAGTGGATCACTTCTTATTTTTATTTGAGATCTCAACTAAATTAAAACAATGTAATATGTGATTGAGATATCAAAAAGATATCAAAAGAGTGTAAATACAACCTTGTAATATTTCTTCTGCTTTATCGCTAAAAACCTGAAAAAATATATAAAATGTCAAACTTACGAAATATTTCCAAGTCGGTGATGATATCATCATCTTCATCATGCAAATCCGCTCCAGTTGGATTTTGTTCAGCTTTTCGGAAAGAAGATTCCGGTATCATACATTTGGCAGTTGCAGCAGCCATGGTAAAGCAATAGCCAAAATTATGTTCTAAAAAACTACGTACAAGATGTCAAGTGCCGTAGACATGTAGAAGAAGTTGCATTCGACACGACAAGGTTAATAATCGCTGTCAGAATGACAACGTTTTAATTTTGAATTGGTAAATCTCAGTTCAGCAGTGATCTTCAGAAGTTTACTGTGCCATCATGCGTGTTTACCTCAACTGAGGTTCATGTTATCGAAGAACTTCAATCGGTTACTAAGAATTTGAAAAGGACATGCACACAGCTTAGCAGCTTTTAGCTATTGTTATTCAATTTGAGAATCCCAGCAGCTCTTTCGAATGTCAGAATGTAAACATCCAGTTATGGATTTGTAAGTGAATGGAGTTGTATTCCTATTTCATGTAAATAGATGAGCGAGTGTCACGATATTGATTCCTTTCATATAGTCAATATTCTTAATAAGATGCCTTTAAATTAATCTATTCGAACTAACAGTAATGCACTGATAATTATAAGAGCATGATTGGTTTATCCATTAAATCAAAGCTGATCACTGTCTGTATCCTGGCTTGGTGAAACACTATTTGATGAAAATCATCCAAATCATAAATGATGATTATGCCAAGGAATATCTGAGTTCACAACAAATCAGATAGTTCAGAATGCGCGATGAAAATCCAATTTCAAACACGGTGATGAATGTCTCATCAGAGCTGCGAACTGAAACAAATGCTTATTAAATTTATGGATCTGTAGTACTATGAGAGCTTGGTCCCACTAAAAGTAAAAGGCAGTTCGCCAGAATGTTTTGTGTCACAGACTGCGAAACCCACGAGATGCCAATACCAACACAACAATGTTTACTCAGAAAGCACTCCATATATCGAAAATACTTGTACTATATAGAAGCAATAGTAATCATCTCTGGAGGCTCCGCTTTATATATCATGGTTATGCCGTACCCATTCGAAGCTATTAGTATTATATCCCACGTTTTGATAAACATCAAGACTACATCACACTCAAACGCCCATTTTACTACCATGCAGCAATGCGCCTCAACCCATCAATCACTAATCTCGATAATGAAAAAGCCTGCATTTCAAATCCAAGTGCAACTTTACTGTCTGGTGCATTACATCAATTGGTTTTGAATTACATTAAAAAAAATAACTTTTCAACGCCTTTCAGTCAATGTTTGTCTTATTTAGGGTGTACGATTTGTGATGTGTCATATCTTCTGTAGACAGCATATGTGTCCCGCCGCGGCAAAAGGGTGCAGTTGTCGGTTCGTACATGTTGCTCATTGTAGCATATCTGATGCATACAAATAGCATACATCAGATATGCTACAAGGAGCAACATGTACGAGCCGACAACTGCACCCTTTTGCCGCGGCGGTCCACATATACATAATCAGCAGATGTAAAGACGAATTTTCTTTCACCACGGTTTGACACATCGTTATAACATGTATAATGACAAAAATGATATATTTAGACCTATAACATATAAAGTGGATCACTTACTATTTTTATTTGAGATATCAAAAATAATGTAATGACCTTCTAATATTTCTTCTGCTTTAAAAGCTTTTATATGTACCTCCAAGCTTTGAAATGATAGGGAATAAAAAATGTCAAACTTACGAAACATTTCCAAGTCGGTGATGATATCATCATCTTCATCATGAGTATCCGCTCTATTTGGGTTTTGTCCAGCTTTTCGGAAGGAGGCTTCAGGTACCATACATTTGGCAGTTGCTGCAGCCATGGCAAAGCAATATTATATTCAGAACCAGAAGATGGTGCGATTTATAACTCATGCCGCTTTGAACAAGTTGCATAGTTATAGCTGTCTCGCCGGAATCTTCATCACTGTGACAATTTGAATGCGAGTTTACTGTGAGTTTACCTGATGGTTCCTATATAGATTTGAGTGTTGTCCAGCTTTTCGGAAGGAGGCTTCAGGTACCACATATTTGGCGGTTGCTGCAGCCATGGCAAACCCAGGGGGGTAACTGGGTATTCTGACCGGGTAACCACCCGCGTTACCAAAAAGGTGAGACCTGGACAGGTCTCGAGACTTGCAATAAAGGGTATCAAAATCGACCTGGTGCTCTGCAAGTCTCACATAGGGTATCAAATTTGTCTTTTATGGTATCAAACTTAGAAAGAATTGTTAAATTAATGACAATGGTGCCTTAAATTGCCAAAAACATGTTTCAAATACCCCGAAACACTTCTTAAAAGTGTTCAAATGGTGTACAATTACATTTTACCAATGATTTCTTGCAATAATTATTTTGTCACAATTGCGTAAAGTCCCAGATAGGGTATTCATTTGACAGGTATGGTCTCGGATAGGGTATCCATTCGAACGGATATGGTAGATGTATGGTCTCATATAGGGTATCATTACACTCATTTTTGCCCATTTTTGGTCTCACATAGGGTCACTTTCGGAACCTGCGGAACTCGGGTGGTTACCCGGACACAAATATCAGTTACCCCCCCCCCCCCCCCCCCCCGGGATGGCAAAGAGCTGCAAAGCATTAATAGCCTCTATACAGAACCAGAACAAGGTGAGAATTCTCACTCGTGCTTTGAATAAGTTGCATTCGACAGGGTTAGTTTTAAGTTTTCTCGCCGGAAAGACAATGTTTTTATTTGAATCTTCGGTTAATCTTCAATCCACTGTGACATCATGTGTGTGTGTGTACCTCAATTGTTTGAAGAGTCGAAAAAGACGCACACAGTTTATCTATTGTTATTCAGTTTGTAAATCCCAGTTCTTTTGAACATGTTGAATATTAGAATGTAAACATCTATTTTTTATGTTATGGATTTGCAAGTTGCATGTATTCCTATTCATGTACATCATGACATAGATGAGCGAGTGCCACGATATTGACTCATTTGCCACAGTGAATATGTTTAACAAGTGCCTTTAAATTATTAAATTAACAGATGCACTCATGATTCATGGCTTATCTGTCAAATCAAAGTAGGTCACTGCTTGCATGGTAAAACACTTTAATAAAACACAGACATCACCTTATGTTGTAATGAAAATCGTTCAAATGACTGATCACATGATAAATAATGGTTTTGCCAAAAATCACTTAACTGAGCAGGTAGTGCATTATAGTTCAGAAATTATGCAGGATTAAACTCCAAATTCAAGTGCACGATGAATGTCTCGACAGAACTGTTATGCATATCCGGTACTAAGAGCTTCCAAAAACTGAAGAGACGCTTCGCCAGAATTATGAAACTATGATTTGTGCATGCCACATACACCGATACCAACAGTTTTTACCGACGGCTTTAAATACCTTAATAGATACCAATAGTACCCTATTAAAGCTATATCCAAGGTTTTGATCAACATCAAGACTCAGCTGATTTCAAACCCCTATTCTACTAAACGCAATGCGCCTCAACATATCAATCACTAATTTCGATAATGAAAAAGTATGCATTTCAAATTTAAGTGCAAGGTAACAGTCTGGTGAAGTATGTCATTGGTATGTAGGTATTGAATTACATTTAAAAAACTCATCTGACTGTTTAATATTTAAAGCCTGTACAGTGAAGATGTTAAAGTTGCGATGCATCTTCTGTAAACAGCAAATGGGACATTCCAATCTCAAATGTCACAAACGTTACCAAAATGTTACATGTTCTTGACCTTCAATTCTAATAAGCTTTGGAAATATCTTCCAGGTATGCAGCAGCCCTTGAAGATAACTCAAGCTCATTCAAATTCAAGGGCAGGGTCGTGTAACATTTTGGTAACGTATGTGACATTTGAGATTGGAATGACCCAAATGCAAACTCCATCGAGAACTATATGTATCTATATCATTATTAAAACTTTCAGAAAAGCATCTACCATCTAAAGGCTAGTTATTGTACATGTTCTAAAGACATCTTGATAACAAACATAACCTGTCTTATAATCCAAGTGTCAACACGAAGATTTTCCCATAATGGTTGAAATTTGAATGAATTTAACTTTGTACTTTCTATAACAGCAGATGTTTTTAAGACTGATTTTCTTTCACAAAGTTTGACACATCAAAGTTATAGGTGAAAAAAGCTATATTTAAATTTACCATATTTAAGTGGATCACTTTTTATTTTTATTTGAGATATTAAAAATAAATTAAACAATGTAATATACATATGAGATATCAAAAATAGCCTATATCAAAACAGTGTTATGTAATATTTCTTCTGCCTTATCTCAAAAAACTTTAAAAATGATAAAACTTACGAAACATTTCCAATTCGGTGATGATATCATCATCTTCATCATGCGTATCCGCTCTATTTGGGTTTTGTCCAGCTTTTCGGAAGGAGGCTTCAGGTACCATACATTTGGCGGTTGCTGCAGCCATGGCAAAGCAATATTATAGCCTCTATACAGAACCAGAAGATGGTACAATTTCTAACAGTTGCATTCGACACGGTTTTATACAGTTACTAATATTAGCTGTCTCGCCGGTATAGCAATGTTTTTGTTTTGAAGTTGAACTTCATCACTGTGACATCTTGAATGCGAGTTTACGGTGAGTTTAGTTCCTATATAATAGATTGAAGAACTTCAATTGTTTGACAAATTTGAAGAGGACGGTTAGCTATTGATATTTATTTTGAAAATCCCTACAGCTCTTTCAATTTCAAATGGTAGAAATATTTATGTAAAAGCTTATAAACATCCAGTTATGAATTTGTAAGTGACTAGAAACGTAACAGTGGAGTAATGTTTTCCTGTTTCATGTAAATAGATGAGTGATGAGTGAGTGTCACGATATTGATTCCTTTGCAATGTTCGATAGTCTTAATAAGATGCCTTTAAATTAATCTATTTGAATTACCAGTAATGCACTGATAATTATAAAAGCATGATTGGTTTATCCATTAAATCAAAGCTGATCACTGCTTGGTAAAACCATTTTTGGTTGAAACACTATTTTCTTCCAAATCGTAAATGATGATTATGCCAAGGAGCACGTCATATTTCAGTCTCAGAGCAGGTAGTCCACAAAGTCAAAATCCACAGGAATACAAATCAGATAGTTCAGAATACCTGATGAAAATCCAATTTCAAATACGTGATGAATGTTTCATCAGACTTGCGAACTGAAACAAATGCTTATTAAATGTATGGATCTGTGATACTATATATTAAAACTTGGTCCCAAAACTAAAAAGGCAGAGACTGCAAAACCCACGAGATACCAATACCAACACAAGCATGTTTACTCAGAAAGCACTCCATATATCGAAAATACATGTCATTGTACTATATAGAAGCAATAATCATCTCCGGAGGCTCCGATTTAAACCATGGTTATACCGTACCCAGTCAAAGCTATTATATCCCATATTTTGATAAACATCAAGACTACATCACACTCAAACGCCCATTTTACTACCAGCAATGCGCCTCAACCCATCAATCACTAATCTCGATATTGAAATAGCCTGCATTTCAAATCCAAGTGCAACTTTACAGTCTGGTGCATTGTGTCTATACGGTATCGAATTCCATTAAAAAAAGCTGCATAACCTTATTTTTAATCAAACGCTAGTTTCGATATGTGACCGTCCAGCCCAAACCAGCAGTAAATGCCAGCTTTTGTCATTTTCACGTTTTTAATTATTTGCAAAGACCATGCTTTAATGATTAAAATGACACCTTAATGAACTTCACACAATTTCCAGAAGTCAAGTTATGGTCCATCAAAGTTTGTCAGGGAGTAAAACGTATAACTGAGATAAACGCGTTCCAAAGTTTAGTAAGCCCTATATTTTCTGTTGATTGTCTTAACAATATACAATTTATTTCACATTTCCTATAATTTTCTTGAAATGAAACTTTGCTGGTATGTTGTAGTAATCACTAGGATTGTGAATCTGTCATAAAATCGATTTCGGCAAATTATGACCATGACATGAATTTTCACCTGTAGCGCAAAATGAAGTTTCTGGCATTTACTGCTCATACGGGCTGGAAGGTCACATATATTTTACCACTGCCTCCAATCATTTCCCACACTTTATTTACAAGGCTATTTCCAGGGCTATTTCACTGTCTACGCCAAAGATAATTGCTTGAGATTTAATTTCATCACTGGTGATGCATCAATAATGGTTTTCCAAAATCAATTAGTATAAACATTTATTTTTTGTTTTTATTAATGTAATTTATACTTTCCATTACATAAATGTTATCGCCCATCCCAACCAGCCGTAAATGCCACCTCTTGTCATTTTCACTTTTTTTATATAATTGCAAAGACCATGCTTTAAGCATTAAAATGACACATTAATGAACTTCATACGATTTCCCGAAGTGAAGTTATGGTCCATAAAAGGTTGCCAAAGAGTAAAACGTATAATTGAGATAAATGCGTTCAAATTAAAGATCAGTAAGTTCTATATTTTCTGTTGATTGTCTTAAAAATATGACGATTTATTTCACACTTCCTAATATTTTCTTGAAATGAAACTTTGTAGGTATTTTGCAGTAAGCACAAGGTTTCTCAATCTGTCAAAAATCAATTTCGGCAAATTACGACCTTGACATATATTTTTCACCCTAGCGCAAAGTGAAGTTTTTGGTGTTTTCGGCTCATAAGAGCTGAACAGCAAAAAATGTGACTTTGGTGTTGTTGTTTTTGTTAATGTAATGTAGAGTTCTGTAGTGATAAATTTTCACAATGTAATAGTGGCTTGAAGTGAGGCAAATTTAAATGGTAGCATTTCTACTGATCTCTTCAATGGAGAAAAACTGGATCAGTTGCTTCAGGGCATTGGAATCGTGTGGGCCATGTGGGCTTTGGCCGCACCACTTTTCAGCCATGCAGAAAAAATAAAAAATATATTTTGATGCGTTTTATTATAGTCCTTGTAGAATCATAAGTGCTTTCCAGACAAATTTGTAGAGGTATAAAAAGAGATGGCTTTTGATACTTGGAGTCGGTCAACTTTTGTTAGCTATAAATGTAGGTCAGTTTACTTTTATCAGCTATTTGAGTTATATCATTGAGATATTTTGGAGGAGATAGAGGCAGATTGGATGCGATTTTAGTACTGAAATTTATCTGATTATTTGCTGCCATTTTGGAGTACTTTGATAAATTTATTGATGCTGAATCGCTGGATCGTGGATTATTTTTTATAATTAACTGTGGACATTTGGTGGACCAGGAGAAGTCTTTTGGAGTTTTACATTGGCTGATATTGAAGATCATTATTTTGGTACTTTATCCTATTGGAATTAAACTGAATCTTATATATCAGACATTTTTGTACCATTTTGGATCTAATTTTTTTTATGTGAAACTGAATTATTTGTTTTTGTTGATTAATTAATTATTTAATTAGTGAAACTTAATTTCTGAGATCTTTGATTGCCATGGAAAGGGGCTTTTTCTGAGTGAATCTTATTTTGCAATATAGGGTGATTTCCAATTCTAAAAGCAGACAATTGTTTGCATGAACCAATCAGATGCTAGACGGTGGAATTTCCATAATTAGATCATTAATCAAATCATCTTTAGGACCGGCACTTTGGGAATTCAAATTGCTATTTAAGGTGTTTGTATTTATCTTGCATTGTAAATATACTAGATGGGAAATTCCCAGTGTGTTAAAAAAGACTATATGACAACATGGGGGATTTTTTATGCAAATGTAAAAATTAATGAGCTCAAGCAAAGCGATTTTAGGCAGAACTGAATTATTCTTTGTCGGAGTTAGACGATAGCTAAAACTTTGAGAAGTGAAATTGACACTGTTGTGTGTGTATGGATTTACACAGTTGTTTGTGGATGGATTTTGTCGAGTTATACAGGAATTAATGGAGAAAAGACTGTCGGTGGAGTTATTGGAGATATTGGAAAATCGATGGAGAATTAAAGACAAACTGTTATTTTAATATTTATATCCAAATGGATTATGTGCATTGTATCAAGCTTCTAAGCCAAGCAGAGCTTCTTTGTGATTGCTGGAGTATAAAACGTCATTGGAGTTCATCAAGAACGTTTTGGAATTTCGGGACATGTGATTATACAAGATCGAACTTTATACCTCGGACTATAACTCAGATTAAATCTTGGAAATATATCCTAGGATAGCGCGGTTACAGTAAGTTTATTACATAATTAAAGACAAAATTGTGAACAGATCTGAAAGTAAGTATTATTAAACTGTAAATAATTTGTTATATTTTGAATCAAGAACAGTGTATTATTTTGTTTTATTCAAGAACCCGTAAGGTGACTTTGGCCTTGGTCATTTAACATCTTTGACCGTAACACTTGCAGACATTTACCCATATGTCATCGGACTTAGATTGTTTGGAAAAATATTATCCTGAAACTTTATTAGCTAACACTTTGAAGTCAGAAGCCACTCATGAGTAATATAACAACCGTAGATAAGATAGTTACACTGTTGAATTGCTTGTATCAAATAAATTGTTGTTATATTTTATTGATAAAATCATGACTTTCAGTGTATTTATTTTTGCTTTGCTTGAAGGTTATGCTGACCTTGATCTTGTTTTGGATCAGAAAAGGTGTCATTTTAAAGCTTAGAAAATACTGTAAAAGATAGGTTAAAATCAAAATTGAAATAATCTGCAAAGTCCCCTCTTTCGAGGTGAGCCATTACATATGTGGCTGTCCAGCCCGTATGAGCTGTAAATGCAAGAAACTTCATTTTGAAAAAAAAAAAATAAAAAAAAATAAAAAAAAAAAAAACTTCATTTTGCGCTACAGGTGTAAATACATGTCAAGGTCTTAAAGGGGATTGGACAAAAAAAAATTAAATTTTATTTGTGGATGATTTACACTTTATATGTTAGAAAATAGCAGTCAATTACCAGATATCAGGAAAATTTTGATCAAAACTTTCAGAAAGGTCAAAAATTTGAATTTTATTCTGTTTATTGATCTTGGATTTGAGGCTATTCTTTAAATGCATTTATCAAGAAAGATCCAAAAATTGTTTGTAAAACACTCCTTTCACATCTTAGATTGCAGACAAATCAAAACAAATTAACTTAAATGTTGACATTGCTAAAATACATAATGCGCCATTTCATAAAGATCACGGCGCATGCTATAAAATACAACAAACAAAATATAATACAAAATACATGAAAATACAAGAATCAGTGGTTGAAAAGATGAAATTTAAGAGCCTTCTTGAAAATTGGATGGAGATGTAGCAATACGGATTGATGATGGTAAACTATTCCAGATGGATGGTGCCTTGAAGCAAAATGTATGGTCAAATGCTGATTTGAGTGTGCGACTACCGACAGAATGTTCAACGAGACGTGTAGTGTCCAATGAAGAGCGTAGTCCCTTATGGCCCGGTTGGTAAAATGCCAAGAGTGAAGATAGGTATTCTGGTGCAGATCCACTTACGCATTTAAAAACATAAAGCAAGATTTTGTATTGGATCCGCTCCTTCACCGGCAGCCAGTGCAGTTCTTCCAATAAAGGACTAGCATGATCAAATTTGGATGCGCAATAAATGAGTTTAGCAGACCAGTTTTGGAGACGTTGAAGTCGTGCGATGTCCTTGTGGTGTGCACCCATCAGAAGAGCATTACCATAGTCTATTCGTGATAGTACTAAAGACCTGATGGCGTGATTACTGGTATCAAAATCCAAAAACCGACGGATGCGAGAAATGTTTCTGAGATGGAAAGCGAGGTTGCTACAAAGAGATGATATATGTGCTGACATAGACATGTGTGTATCAAAAATAACGCCAAGATTGCGCACAGTTTCTGATGGATGGATGGTTTCAGTTCAAATCTGTAATGTGACATTAGGCATACGGCGTTTGTTGTGAGGAGATATGGCAATGAAAAATTCAGTTTTATCATTATTCAACTTGAGCATGTTGCTCGTCATCCAGGATCTTATATCACTGATGCAGCGTGTGAGTGAGGAGAGAGCAAACTGAATTGATGAGCATTTTACTGATATCTACCATGTAAGTAAAACCAGTTTAGTCCATAAGCTAAATTGTTTATATGGAATGAATCACCTATATAGTATATGCTTTACTCTGTTAAAAAAAAAGAATTGTTTTATTAAAAGGAAATCCACTACCGGGCTGCCTGTATCTTACTACCTGATTACATGTCATCAAGCAAAACTAACAACAAATAATACATAGTAAAAGTAATACATACATGTACATAAGTTCAAACACACACACAAAAATAGAACCAATCATCAAATTCAAAACAAGTAAAAGTGGAGTAGGAATTGGAACACACATAAAAAAGAAAGCAAGATTGAAAATCAGGAAAAACTGAGAGAGAATAGCCTGATAGCATGGGAAAGACAATGGCTTCCCCAATTCCAAACAAATCAAAAATGCATGAAGATCATTAGCCCAAAGACATTTGTGGAACTCAATGTTCATCCTTTTTTCAATGAACGATTTGAAAACTTGTCTTACATTAACAGATTGACCATTTGTAGTCCATTTCCTGATACTCCATATAGCGATAAATATTAAGAACAAAATTGATAAGCTTGGTGTGAGACTTGGACTTGTTGTCAGTAAAGCCAAAAAAGACAAATTTGGCGTACTTAATGGACTTGTTTAGAATTGTTTGACACAAATCCTGAACAAGGAGAAGTAAATCATGAATAATGTCACATTCAAGAAAAAGATGTTCATATTTTTTGTCCAATTAGCTATATTTTTTCTATCCTCCTCGTCCAACCATCTTTTAGTCAGTGGGAAAAATTAAAAAGTGCAAAATGGAGTCCGCACAATTGTTTTTGAGTGATTCTTACTATTTGAGACCCATAGATTCAAGAACTGAATGATGCAAAATCCGCACTATTGAGCATTTTGAGAAATCAAAGATGGCCGCCAAAATGGCATCCACAACATGTTTCTAGTCATAATTTGACTTATAGACCATATCTATAATTGACATACTCCCGCCTTTGATTGGGTAAATCCATAGAATCGGGCGGGGAATCGGAACTCAGAACGAGGCCAAGTATGATAAATACACTACTTGATCTCGCTCTGAGTTCCGTTCCCCGTCCGATTCTGTGGATTTACCCCATCAATGGCGGGAGTATGCCAATTATAGATATGGTCTATAGGGTACCAATTAAAATGATTTTGGTGTCAATTTCTCAGTTTTTTGGGTTACCAAATACAAAGGTATCAAAATTAATGTTTTTAATTTAAAATGTGCCCGTAATGATGTTAAACTTGAAAATTGCTTGGTTTGTGTGGACGATTTTGATATCATTTTGAAGTGATACAACTTAATTAAAATAATGATATAAACTTCATGAAAATTAATCAACTGTGTCCAAAAATGAAATTTGCAAATCTCTGTTTCCTTTTTTCTCAGACACCCTGTATAAACCTCATGTCCATAAGTTTGTCAAGTTGAGCTTTTGGGTTTGATAAAATGAAGATATTAGGACCACCCCATCATGCCTTGTTTCCAAAGGGATTTTTTACGGGTTGCAATTAGCAAACCTCATCCTAATTTGCATTTATACCTTTCATCACAACCAATACAAAAAATCTCATTGGAAGCAAGGCATGATGGGAAAGCCCAATACCTTCTTTTGGTTTGGTATTCAAGTATTAAATTATTCAGATACCAAATACTACCACAAATCATCTCCTTATAAGAAATTCAAACTGATAATAAAAACTATCATGTGTTAGGCCAAGAAAAAAAATGTTGTGTTGCCCTCAAGTGGAATTTCTGAAAAAATGAGTCGGTCGGTCGGAAAATATTTTTTTTAAAAAGCACATAAATTATGAAATTTGGGTGCATTTTCCACTATTTTCTCAAAAAACACCCAATCTGAGCAAAATTGGGTGCTTTCCCGACCCTGGTTTTTTTTTTTTTAATTTTAAATTTTGAATAGGGTCGGTCGCTGAGGGCAACACAGCAATTTTTTTTGGCCTTATAGTCATTTTACTAATCATATAGCAGTTAAATTAATTTGACTAAAAAGCACTCGCCATGCAGAATTTAAAACTTGTGATGCTGAAATGGGACTACAAAACCAGCACACTGAGGCCATGTACAAGGTTTGTATCTGGCTTTAACATCACTGTGTTGAATTACTTTACCTTCAGCATGTTTTTATATTAACTTTATATATACCACATGGCAAGAGAAAGCTTGTCATGTAAAAATTAAATTCAACATAAGTTCAGTAAATGTGTTTAACTTTATTAAGATATAACAGAAAATGGTAACATAAGTATAACTTAAAATAGAAAAATGAAAATCAATAATGCTTTTGACCTGTTCTCTACTGACTTTATACAACTTTGTTGAGCTATCGGAAAAATAATAACTTATTGGACAATATAAACACAAATCCATAGTAGGGATTGCATTTACAAATACTTGGCCCTGCAGTCTGGATTTTTGTTTACACTGTCCAATAAATTTAGTGACATTATTGGAGGAAATTAGACATGTGACTGCAACAATAAAGAGAACTGAAAATATGTGTGGCTAACAATAAGGACTAACAATAAAATTGATTGGTTTTTAGCATAATATCTTCAAATTCTTCGTTCATTTTTGAAGATTAACATTTCAGTAGGAAAAGCAAGTGGCACCAGTTGTTGTCTGGTCGGTGTCTGCTGAATTTCTCTCTGGTATGATGGCGTAAACACATCTTAAACCTAAAAATTGAATTATAAGACTTTGTGTTTAAAGACATTCTCTAACTTGAGAGACACTTATTTGCGACATTCACCTTATTTGCTCAAATGGAGAGCGACTTACTCTTACTTATGCAAATACTTTAGGGAGTAATAGGAGCAAACGTCTCCCCTCGTTGGAGCAAAGTGTTATCAATATAAAGTGTCAACAAATGTCTTTCAGTCGTTCAAATATCTTTGGACATAAAGCCTTAGGATTCTCTTACGATATCTGCTATTTGAATTCATAAAACCTCTGAATAATACAAACCAGTTCTATAGAAACAAACCGATTGTTTATTGTGATTACCACAGATGTTTGCCAACCTGAAATACAGGTAGCTTCTGTATGTTACATACAAGTTTTGTAGAGACAATCGAACTGCATGTTTTTATCGTGTTTCTGTACACTCCATTTTGAATAGACGCTCCTTGTAAACAAGTACAGAATATTCAAACAATAGAGTTACTAAGCAGACCTTGCATATGCGTAATTTAAAACATAGATCACCTGACTAGGCTCATATATGTGATGGCTCACCCCGAAAGGGGGGGGGACTCATATAATATCAATTTTGATTTTATCTTTTCATCTGTTAAAGCATTTTCTAAGCTTTAAAATGACACCTTACTTGTTGAAAATTGTTCAAGGCAATCAAATTTTACAACAGAAAATCTGCAGGAAATTCTTATTATTATCTTCATTTTTTGCTGCCTATTATATTTGAAAAGTGTTCTGTCGCAACTCGCAAAGTCCCCCTTTACAGGGTGAGCCAGCATATATGATGATTGTGATGACTGGGTCATTTTCCCCAGTGACAAGAACTTGGTTTGGCAATTGTAGGAACAACCAATCACATCCAACTGCATTTATATCCAGGGAGTTGTGTATGATGTAGGATACAACTTGACAACATGCATTGTTGTGTTACAGCCCTGTGGAACAGAGCTCTTGTACTTTAGCTAGTGCTTGTGATTAACTATCCAACAAGCTTTAGGATTCACATTACAATGTCAGCTACCAGGAAAACAGATAAAACTCTAAATGCTACAAACCAATTTTGTAGAACCAAGCAGTCAGGATTTTGTACACATTAAAATTCCAGGGTCCGAGTTTTTATTTCAAAATATGTACACAGTTTCTGTACAAAATGAAATGGCATCCTGCAGCAAAATGTATAATTGGCAATATCCATACTCAATTCCATCCAGCATCATGTCAGTGAAAACTGTGTTCCTTGTGTAAGATTATGCACCTGTAATATAAAGTCAAACATCAAATTATGATTTAACATTTGTTGCTTTTAGGCTTTTGTGCACACAAAAGATCTAGATCAAGATGATTAAATTCCTTGATGTAGCTAAATTTTGTTTCCTTTCTAAAATTCAAATGTTCTAAAATAAATTGATCAAAATAAATTCTTATCAGCAAAAATTTCCAAACAATGGTATTTAGGGATGCACAATTAGATATCCAGGGAGTAAGTTTTTGGGAAGTAAGTTTTTGGGAAAAAAAATTCCCCCCAAAGGCAGAAGAAACTAGAATACGCGGTTCTCGGGCCGCGCCGTTCTCGACACAGAGTGGCGATCACGATGCCTCCGCCTTCCTCCTTTGTAATCGGACTAAGTTGAGAATTTGACCTTTCTTTTGACCTTTGACCCAAAACTTTGAAATCGGACAAAGTTGAAAATCTGACCTTTCTTTTGACCTTTGACCCCAAGTTTAAGGTCCGACGATGGGGTC
>JXSR01S007965.1:33256-46466 GCA_000969725.1 Ophiothrix spiculata
ATGTATACAAATACCATACATTAGATATGCTACAAGGAGCAACATGTACGAGCCGACAACTGGACCCTTTTGCCGCGGCGGTACACATATACAGATACACACATCCGATAAGTCTCAAACAAACAAAAAATTAATAGCATCAAAACAAAATATAAGGGCTCTGACAGTACCTAGTTCATATCAGCATGTTTACATATGAAAGACACTCAGTATCAAAGAGCTTCATAAACTCGATTTGAACATGCATATCCGCGTCATTGAGCAAAAGTTTTCTTGACATATACCGTGTACAGTAGGCTTGTTAAACTATATTTCAGGTCATGCACACCACTCTTAACGCGCACGTCAACAGCGTGAGAGTAAACAATCAAAATCAACAAATCACACTCTGCAAATATGTGCGTAAATAAGTGCATCAATACGCAGAAGGCCTGAACAACAAGTGTCAGAAAGAAAATTACATTACATTATTACATTACAGGCATTTATGGCGCCATTCACCAAAAAGATACCATGGAGCTTACAAAAATATACACAAAATGTCAATCAACAAGAGAAAACAGCTCCTGGTTCTTTGGAAATTTTAAGGATATTAAGAATTCTGGCTCCTGGTCCATGTCACCTTAAGAAAAAGCTTGGTTTTATTACTCAAACATCACTTGTGAAGATTCACAAAGCTATAAGTGGAGCATCAGAGATATCATGGAAATTATAATAAAGAGCTTGTCTGGTATTGCATTTAACAATTTGTGTACTGTCATATCTACAGGTACCTTAAGATCGGCATGGTAAATTACGAGATATCATACGGGCCATTGAAGCTGAGCATAGTCAAAAATCACGTCCAAGGTCGAATTTCTAATTTCATCAGAAACGTTAGTGTATTCTATCATATTAATCAGGTTCCAACAGGCCTGTTCCAACATCCTAAACATATGACAAATGTTTCAAAAACTGAGATAAAAATCATTTTTCCATTCAAGTTCTTCCAGTACAGAAACTTTAATCTCGATTTTCTCAGAACTATAGTTTTCTGAATCAGCCTGATGCCTTTTACCAATTTGGATGTAACTTTGTAATCATACATCCAATAACCAAAAGCAAAATGTCATTTTAAAGCTGAAAATATAATCTTTCAGATGAGACCAAAAAATCAATTTTCATTTTGGGACCCTTAAGGTACCTTTCAATATGACGGGGCACATTTAATATACGCTCCTACATAAAATAATTTGATGCATTAGCTACTTACTTCTCTGTATTTCTGGAGGTATAATTTCAGTGGTTCCACATAATTATCGAATCCTAATGTTGACATAGCAAACAAAATGTCTTCACCATTGATAGTTTTACGTTTCTCCTGATGACATCGTTCACTTGCTCTGTAATTGTAAGGCTCAGGAAAATATAGGAATTCTTTACTTGTTAGATGAAATGAAACTGCAGTCTTATTCAGACAATATGATTATGGAAGATTAATTAAAGGTGATGCCCTTTCCTTTGATTAAAGTTTACATTTTCCAAGGAATGAGTTTAAATATATTTCTTATCCATTTGAGAAGCTTAGTGCTAGAATCATAAAAGTTGTTATTAATTGTCGAAACATAAGACAGCATTTACAACATGCTGATCAGTGTTTCCGTTAAGAATTCTTTATTTGCAGAGATGCCATTATGTATCACTGACAAAACCTGAAACTTTCAAAAAATCCTTAAAATGCGCGTAAATTTTGGCAAAAAAGCTGAAAAAAGGGCTGAAAATATGTAAAAGCATGTAAATTTGGAGTAAAAAAACCCTGAAATTAGGTTTAAAAAAACTTGAAATCAGGTTAAAACAGGAAAACTGGCATCTCTGATTTGTGCCAAATGATGACATCAAAAAGGTTAAAAGCTCTTGATCACCAATCAAGGTCAGAGGACCTCAAAATTAAGCCAAGAATCTTAGGCGTAAATATGTACAAAAACCCTCTTTGTCTAGTCTGTTTTGAAAACCCTTGCGTCAATTTTGGAGCTTCTGCGCCAATTTTGCAACATATGGCCTTAGCAGGAACACTAATGCTGATACTCACTGTCATGTTGCAAATTGCAAGTGATTTCACAAATGTTTTGAGCTTCTTTTTGATGTTTCTTAAATAGAAATGATTGACTTGGATGATTTGGATACTTTCCACTATCGTTGTTGGATTTAATTCGTGAACGCGTGTCTGTAGCAAATACGCAGAGGTGTCTTACGCGAGTGTACATTTTCAAGGCTATTTTGTGCGCGTTTAAGCTCAAGACTCTGAGTACGCGTTCACGAAATTAATCCAACAACAATAAATCTAATGAGAGATGTCTGCACAATCGATTTAGATGATTTCTATCTATTTAGAAGATTTTTGTCAGATAATTCCTCTTCTCAACTTCTTCTACCTATTTTAGAAGATTTTTGCCAAATAATATTTTGTTTAGACTTGTTCAAAAATTTAATAACTGGTTTTTGGCGAGTTTCTAAAAAGGGAGTTCTTAATCAAGAATCTGATGCTGTTAGTAGATTTCTTGTGAAAATTACTTTTCAAAAGTGTAACCATTATGTATAGTTTACTATATTAGTTTTCAAGTTATGATAAAATACATATTATAGGGATTACCAGGCTCTGACCTCAAATTGGAGATTCTACCAGTTTAAGTGCAGGGTTCCCAGCATTTTCAGAAAATAAAATTATCTGACTTTTCGCTGATGAAATCTCAAAATTCCATGATGATTTTAAAGAAAAATAAAAAACAGGTTACTTTTCAAATCCTACGACCACACATGTGAGCCTAGAAATACAGACACCTGACACACCAGGTAAATGAGTCTGACTGATTACTTTCAATTTTTGAGACAATCGAAATTTCCTAACTTTTCTCTGATTTGAGGCATTTTTTATCAAATTTCCTGACTATTCCCTGACTGGAAAGAGTAAAATAATTATCCCTGATTTCCCTGATGGGCTGGGAACCCTGAAGAAGTTAGAAAAGTTTAAAGATTCATTTTACAAAACCAAAAAATGTACTTACATTTGACAGTTTCGTACAATCTGTCAGCATACTTCTTCAGAAGAAGTACAGAAATACACTAGAGTTTCATACCTTTGGTTGGTGTACTTCTGCGAAAACACTGAGCAAGTGTATGAAACGCCAAATGTCAACTTTCTGGTTTTGAAAAATGAATCTTAATTTTTCTAACAAACCTGATGAACTTAAACAAAGAAGTAAGAAAAGAACCCTAATTTGGGGTGGCAACAAAAAATGTAGTTTTATGATAAAGGATACTCGCTAGTGATAAAACTGATGAACTCTGAGATGCATTCCTGGACACATTCTTTGGCTTCCTTGGAGATCTAGAAAAAATGCAAAACAGAAGAGCATTCTAATCATAATTCGAAAACATGGATGGCACCGTTATTTTAAAGAACATAAGGCGATGACCCTCTTCCTCTACCATTCCATCACCATGGTGTACTTATTTATAATACATGTTCATCATCTTCATAACGCACATAAATGTTACTTTATCATTCAATCATCTTTATTTATTTACAAAAGAAGAAAACGTACAGTCCAAGGTCAACTTGAATCTGTACCGATCCCAGGCAAGGATAAGACAAACTACCACGCGAGTCAAAAAAACTGCAATAATTAGATGGAAGCCATATTGTAAGAACAAAAGTAATTTCGAACAAATAATATTAATTTCTAAAAAGGTCATGAACTAAGCTTTCAAACGGTGAAAGAATGGTGAAAATTGATAAAGGCATTGCGAAGATATCCTTATTTGAATAATATGGTATGAAAATAGTTCTGTCCAAATGAGCATACCTCGTCAAACGAGTAAGTACCAACATTGAATTAAATTTCTGGCCAACACCTCTTGAATAATAACACAAACCGATTAATGTAATTAATGCTGTAGTGAAAATCTCTGCTTAATCTATTAATTTACGTATAAAAGATAATTTAGGCGGTTTTTTTCAAGTGCAAAGTGACATGTTTTGGGATACTGTCTTAGAAGGGAGAGCTTATAATCAGTCACTGTTCAAAATGCCTCAAGATCAGTTCACAAACGAGCAACGAGCTCTTATTACTGAGGTTAATTTTACCACCACATTTCATGCAGAAGTGAAACGGAGATTCAAACAGGGTGCATTCCCTCCATCGCGTGTATCATGTGCATCCACCATCTATTATAGAATTCAAGCGAAATTCAAAAGAACGGGAACAGTCCATAACCTAAATAAAGAGAGACCTGGACGACCGCGAACGGCAAGCAGGAGAAACCTCGACCGCGTTTGTCAGACATTGACAAGGGATCCAGAAGTGAGCTCGCGAAGAAATCCCCTGCCACATGTGTCCCAGTCCACGTTCAACCGAAAAATTTTCAGGGCCACCAAGCTCAAACGGCCCTTTTCAAGGCACCCAAACACAAAAGAGAAAAGATAATGTCATAATTGTTTCCTCCATTAATAAAACATATACACGACATTTGGACAGAGCTGTTTTTATGTCTCCCTATTAGAATAAGTGTATCTATACGACGCCTTTATCAATTTTTCCCATTCTTTCACCATTTTAAAGGTAAATCTATGATCTATTTAGATATATACATTTCATGTCCATGATATCTCTTGTTCTTAAAATATGGCTTTCATTTAACTATTGCAGTTTTTTTGACTCACTCGGTACATTACAGGAAAATAATTAAAGCTGGTTTCAGACTTTCCTGCCATACGAGAAGCCGATGTATCAATTACCCTGTCGTGATGGTTGCAACGACACTATTTTGAGTTGGAATAAATTCAACTTTTCTTGCAACAGACCATTGCGGCAATATGCAAATGTGTCGTGCTACAGTACAACAACTATAAATTGTAAATGTTTGGTCGTGTGCCGCAACGACAGCTAGTCTGAAACCACCTTAAAACACACAGTATGAAGACACCATCATGGCGGGAAGAAAAAGAAGGAAAAAACCCATTAAATTGTTTCTTGAACATTCCATTGAGAATATGTCTGTTGTTAAAAAATCCCGAGTATGATGACATGATTACAGATTTAACAATTTGACTTCCGAAATTTGGATACTTTGAAGTGCATTTAATTTGCTTCAACAAGCGTGTTAATCTGGTTTTGTTGTCAGTGTCAATTAGCCTTCTACTCCAGACTTCAACAGCAACCAGCGAGCAATCATACCCAGCGTCGGAAATATTGGTGATAAGGGATGTGTACCATTCAATTTTCGAAGTTTGGCTTGAATGGCACTGACAACTTAGGGGGTAAAATGTTACCTTAATCAGCTGTTAGTAGGGTTAAATGTTACCTTAATCAGTTGCTACTGGCACTGTAAAGTGAAAGTTCTTCGTTTTGAAACTAGTCCTCGTTTTCTAAAACGAGTAGGGTACTCGTTTTTCTAAAACGAGGAACAAAACAAGTAGCAAAACGAGGCAATTGCCTTGTTTTGCTACTTGTTTTGTTACTCGTTTTACCCTACTCGTTTTAGAAAAACGAGGACTAGTTCCAAAACGAGGAACTTTCACTTTACAGTGTGGGGTTAAATGTTACTATAAGCTGTTTGCAAGGGAACTCATTTTAAACAATAGAGTGTGATGACATGATTACAGATTTAACAATTTGATTTCTGAAAATTGGCACTTCCTGAATGTATACACTTTCCCTGATTCAATGTCTAATTAAAAGTCACCAAATACACCTTCGATTTAATGACACTCTGGACATACAATGTGGAGACAATGGTAGTAGATTGATCATAAAGATTATCGTAATGGTGGACTTACTTTCCCTGTTTTTGGAATGGAGTTTTTCATAATCCTGGCTACATTTGCTATTGGTAGAAACCTGTCTTGTTCCCTAAGTGGAGAAACGGAGCCCTTTTCCTCTCCCAATGCTCCTACATCATCGTCTGCTACTGATGTTGTCAGAGGATCATCTCCTGTTGAAAGAAAAAAAATCACACAAATCAAAATTGACTTAATAACATAATAATAAAATAATAAATGGTCACTCATAATGCCCATTATCACCCCTAGGTACAGCAGTGTGTCAGCCACGACACTTTCAAAGGAGGTATCTTGCCCAGATCCTTCTCGACCAATCCCACCACTGATCAACCTGCCCTCTGTCTAGTAATTCCAGTGACCAATAAAATCCAGAGATCTACCCAGTTGGTGACTAAGCAACGAGGCTGTGGCGCTGCGAAGCGGTGCCACAGCCACCTTGCTCTGGACTGAATTTGTGGTTTGCTTTTGGGTATGTCTTTTACAAGTCGAGGTTCTGGTCAAGAGTTATATTCTGGGTAGCTTATACATAGGCACCAACCACATAATTGACTGATCAATATTAATTTGAAAGAAGACATAATTCTCTTCAGGAAACTGGTGTACCCAGAGAAAAATAAATGGGTATTGAATCAGCAAACCCCAAATTCACTTGCAAACTCTGCAATGGTATTTGGAAGCCATGTTAAGCTGTTGGTCCTCTGTGCAAATATTCCTTCTTGGGGCACTGTATACAATATATGCCTGGTGATGAGTCTATTAGCAGACTGATAAAAACTTCCAAAAGCCTAGGTCCGTATGTACAATTTAAGAGGTTTAAGAATTAGACCAGGTTTAAAGTTAGACCTGGTGTAAGTGAAATTTTGTTTCACAGCTTAATATATTTTCCTCAACCGATTTTGTCATATGTTTTGGTGTTTGTAAGATTTTTGGTTGAAACTTAAATATTTTAACAGCTGTTACAGTTCAAAATGCTTCAATGGGTACTTTTATACAGTACTAATTTTGACCTAGACCTGGTCTAACTTTAAACCTGGTCTAAATCATAATCATCTTTTCTGCATACAGACCTTACTGATCAATTAGCCTCATTGAACGGGAAGCAAAACCCCTTTCAGAGTGTCATACTAATACCCTTTGAATGTGATTTGAAAGAATTGGTAGATTTTAACAGGTTCGCCGTCGGACAAGTTTTGAACTTTTAACGGGTTCGTCGTCGGACAAGTTTTGAACTGTCAAAACTTGTCTGACGGCGAACCCGTTAAAATCTACCAATTGTTGTGAATTCCCGTCGTAAAAGCCTTTCTCAAAAAAAAAAAGAAAAGTGATTTGAAAGATTGTAAAGAAGAGACACTGCAACCGAAACTGCTAGAAACATCTGCAGATATAAAGCAAAAAATTGCTCGTAAAATTTACTGTACAATCAAGTAAATGGTGTTTCAAATTCAGCATGCTATTTTTAAATCTCACAACACTGCTAAATGTGCAATTGGGAGTGAAGCCTGTGCACTATTTTCATCGTAAAGATTCATCACTTGTTCCTCTGCTTGTGATGGCTTGTCATGCGACCACTGTGTCACCATCAAGGCACCTCTTTTATTCCATGGATAAATTTGGACTTCCTATCGTCTCAGACATACTTGGACTTTCAACAATAAGATTTTGTGAAATTCAGATCAGTCAAAATTAGCTAGCTAATTCAATATAGTAAAATATTGCAGATATCTTATTAACTTTTGATGATCATGTCTGCTTACAGTTTAAGTGAATACCCCAACCCTGTGAAATCAATACAGATAGACAGTGGTGCAGCCAGGTAGGGGCAAGGGGGCAGACTGCCCCCCCCCCCCCCCCCCCCACAACAAATATTTTGTCGGAAAAAGCTGGACAAGAGGAAACAAATTGGGATGTAAAGAAATATGATCGGGAAACATGAGAAAATCTTGAAGATAAGACTAATGAATCCGGTTAAATATGCTCTCCGTTGACCCAAATTTACCCCTACGTTCATGCTGATTGCAATTTTTTTCCCCTGCGGGCCTTTTTTAAATTTAATTTTTATAAAACTTTTCTTTTTTGCTTGTCATGTTTTTTTAAAAATCGAATTAGATGGATTAAGGTTCTGCCGAAACATCTTTTAAGGCGTATCACATGTGTCAAAAATCGGGACGAAATGTGTTTGCCATCGGGATGAAATTTATTTGCCCCTCCTGACCAAAAAGTCTGGCTACGCCCAGGGGCAAAAATATTTGGACAAATTTGTTTATTTTAGCTAAAAAACGCCTATTTTTGGATTAAATAATGGTTTCTTTCTTCTTTCTTTTCTCCTCTTTCTTTCCTCTTCCATCCTTTTCTTTTGTTTTCTCTTTTCCTTCCCTTTTTCCCTCTTCTTTCTCCTTTCTTTTCTTCCTTCGTCCCTCTTTCTCCTTTTCCTCCCTTTCTTCCCTTCCCATTTTTTTTTTTGCATTCCTTCCTGATTGTTTGCGTCCGGGAAGGAGTCCCCCCTGCCCCGCGCCCCCATTGATTGCACCCCTGGCTACGCCACTGCAGATAAATATACCTTCATCTCCATGGTATAGACTATACTCTCCAGCAGCAGAGATATTCAGTACTTGTGTACCATCACCAGATGCGTCTGCGCCTTCCATTTATCCTGTACCATAAAATACAACATATCCAAAAAGAATTGGTTTACATGGTTCACATTCGTAAACTGAATACAAAACAAATGTGTCTTAATACTTGTATGTACACTCTGTGAACCTATAAGTACAAACCAAGAAATCCCCCGGGCCCGGGGAGATACTGAAAGAAATTTGGTAGGTATGTGAGATCCGCGATATCCAACATAGGGTCTTGCAAAACAGATTTTTGGTCAAAAATAGGGTCTATGGAAATGACTTTTTCCCAAATTGAGATCTGAGGAACTGCTATTTTCCCATAAAAATACAACTATTTGAGCTGAAAATCGCTCAAAATTAGGTTGAAAATCTGAGCATCTTGGGGAGCTGAAGAGGAGGCTTGAAAAGGGGGTCTTAAGGTAAGTACTCCCCCCTACTTTTGGGCCTTTAACATAACCCTTGTACGCTATAACATTGTGAACTGGTATTTTGTATTGTGTAAAAGACTAGCAATGATTGATTAAGCCCAAACAACTGCATTTTAATATATTTTGTGCATAAACCGTTCATGATTTTGGTATTACTTTTGGCTATTTTTTTTGCTACCACGTGGATAAGCCTTGAACACAAGTTCATTTGAATATTCAGCAAGATTGGATATTACTTTGTTATGATTCAAAAAATACATAAGGTCATAGTAGTTTTTTTTTGTTTTTGACAAAGGCTTTTACGACGGGAATTCATAACAATTGGTAGATTTTAACGGGTTCGCCGTCGGACAAGTTTTGAACTGTCAAGCTTTTGTCAGGAGTAGCTCTTACTTCTTCAGGACAAATATTATTATAAAGACATGTGGGCCGTCACTTCCCACTGATGACTCGTATGAGCCATTCATTGAAGGCTGCCCCTTGCCAACAGTGTTAAAAGCAGATCACCTCTTTGAAAATTGTGGCAAGGGGTAGCCTTCGGTTAGGCTCTTTTCGGAGTCACCACAATTTTCAAAGAGGTGATCTGCTTTTAACACTGTTGGCAAGGGGCAGCCTTCAGTGAATGGCTCATGCGAGTCATCAGTGGGAAGTGATAGTGATTGTCATATTGGTTTATGTGCGTTAATTGGCTGTCTGGTTTGTACTTCAAGATTTATAGAGTATAGGTCATCATGTGCCTGGCAGTCATTCACCTCATCATACATGTAATTCCAATTCGTACCACGGACTTGTCAGTTGAATGATCAAATCAAAAGTATGGATTAAACAATTTAGAGCTGCAATGGTTATAATTTTGAAGGGAATTAAAATATCTTTCCATCTAACATCATTTTGTTGAAAACAAATGATTTTCACATATTTCTGAACATGCCTACTAAAGTCTATCTTCTAATTAATTAAGCTCCCTGAAAATAGCGTCCAGAATATTCATATAATCAAGCTTCTACGCAGTTCATGCGTATGCGTAATTTAAATCAACTGACAAAGCTGACACATGACGATCGCTATGACTGGTCAATTTTCCCCAGTGCATACATAGTGACTAGAAGAACTTGGCGAACATGGTAACAACCAATCACATCTACACTTGCTCGAGACACTCAAAAAACTTTGCTTTTGGCTTGAGGCAAGCTGTGTAGGATCACATATAACGATAATTTGTGAATAAAATGAAAAATACTGATGGTACTTGAAAAACCAGAAATTACTTTTTCCATATTCAGACAAGGAACCTTTTTAAATTAAATTTATGAAAATTGCACTGTTCTGAGAAATCAAACATCATGTTTGGTTTGTTTACAATGGTTACCATGGTTTACATATCTCTAAACATCTTCTTTGTATTACTAACAACTTCAGGAAGTCTATATAATAGGTAAATTTTCCTTTGTGGAGTGTTGCAGTGCATATTTGATGAAAATTACTATTTCTTGGGACATTGGGTATGTGCATATGGATAGTAGGCTAAGCTTGATAGCAGAGTTCCAGAAATTTCGGGTAAATCTAGACTAGTCAGTCAATATGTTTTCATGAATATTGACTTATGGGGCTCTGTAAGGTGATGCTCAAGGACCGAGTGTCAACTGCTTCAAATAAAGTCACCATAATTGAGCTCAAACGAACCTTTGAGCATTTATGAATGTTCTCAAATTAGTAACCGAAAATTTGGTTTGCTTATCTTCGAAAAGGGTCTATTTTAAAAAATCTGTTTCCGAGATGTTCCCTCCATGCTGCACAAAACGAAATGATCATGGCTTTTTTCACAGACCCAGAAGTTGGCCATATTGACAAGAAACATCTCTAAATCCAAACGCGCTATATTCACAAAGTGGGTTACAAATTATTTCAAACCAAAATTTGTTGACCATGAATAAAATATAAAAAAGTTTTACAATTCATATAATTTGCAGAAAAAGGATTTAATTTCAAATATAGTTTTCATTTCACATTAAATAAAAACTGTTTTGCACAATTTTGCAATATGTCAGCATAAAAGAAATGATTTATTATATGCCATAAGTTCATAACGAGACGACGTAAAGCTGTATAGACTTAATCCTCCAGTCGCGGCAAATGAGGGCTCCCTAGACTTACCCGAAATATCTGGCTGTGGTATTACCACAGCCAGAAGCAAGCTCTGCAATAAAACCTGCGCTTAAGTGCACATACCCAATATCCCCAAAAATGATCATAGCTATCAATACGAACTTCAACCCTTCTAAAACATTACAAAGGATATTTATACTAAATTTACCTATTATTTAACTCTTCCCAAAGTTGTTAGTCACACAAAAATGATGTTTGAAGATATGTTTACAAACCGTAACTATGTAAACAAACGAAGCATTCTGTTTGATTTCTCTGATCAGAACAGTGCGATTTTCATATATTTAATTCAAAAAGGTTCCTTTCATGAATATAGAATAAAACACTTCTGTTTGTTCAAGTACCATTTGTATTTTTCAATTTATGCACAAATGGCCTTTATGTGATAGGCTGTACTACACAGTTTGCCTCAAGCCAAAAACGAAGTTTTTTGGCTTGTGTTTCTCGAGCAACCCTAGACTAGTGTTATACAGTGTAGCATTTGTTTGTTTGTTTGTTATTTATTCTGCACATTCCAGAGAATAATAATAATAGAGATATGAATAGACTATTATTGTTTCAAATAAATTTCGGACATGAACATGATTTCTGAACGCAGCCACTGCGTATCCACAAGCTGAGCCTGTGACAAAAACGGGACACCAGGAAGTACGCAACACCGTTTCCTATCAGTAATCCACAGTGCAGCGACATCGCGCGTGCCTGAAAAGCGTTGTGTACTCGCGTAAAATGCACACGCAATTGTGTTACGCAAGGTTTTAAATTTTCGTGTCCGAGAATTATTTGAAACAACAATACTATAGGGCCTAGTACAAAATTACAAAAAACAACAGAGTCAGAGTTTTAAAATCAAACACCAAAGGACAGTTTTTACCTCTATTTCTGACTAGTTAAAGGTTCTTCAACGGTATGTGTGTCTTTTTTATTTTAGTCGCTCACCTCACACACACCGTTGAAGCAACGAACGGCGATTTTTGAGGAGCAACGTAAATAGATAGCGAGCGAAGCAAAAATGATTCGCTCCCAAAATCTCTTTTACCAGTCTTCACTTGCTACGGTCAACCAAGTGAATTTACGCGTATGTCCCGTCTGTTACAGTCATAAATGTTGTATAACGAGACTAATTTGTTACGCGAATGAAATTGACGGTTAATTGACAAGCAAATTTAGTCCCGCTGATTAACACGGGGAGAGAAAAGATCCTCAATTTCCAAAAAATGCAGAAAGTTTTAGCGGAATTTAAATTATTGATGTGAAAATTAAGGAAACAATGATTAGGTGCAGACCAATTTGGGAGTGAGTATCAATATTTTAAAGGGAAATTTTTGGCGCTCCTCGGTTTTGTATAGCTCAATGTGCAAACTTAGTATAGGGGAGAATTCGTAAATGATAAAAAGACCTTCCCGATAAAAGAGAATGTCTTCTACCCGGTCTTACTAAGTTTGTTGCAAACTAATTTCTGACTGGGAATATTTGAGTATTAAAGCGTTACCGTAGCAAAATAAATAATTAGCTAAATTGGCTCGTGAAAATAATGCCCACAGTGATTTGTACATGTATACTCTTTCTCAGAGTTGTTTTTCCTTTCAGATCGTGCCGTGTACGCCACTCTTAACGCGCGCGCCAACAGCGTGAGCGTAAACAATCAAATTCAACAAATCACGCACTGCAAATACGTGCGTAAGTAAGTGCATCCGTACGCAGAAGTGCTTAACAACAAGCGTTGGCAAGAAAAAACCCGCGAACGGGGGAAAAGGTACTCTGAGATAAACTATACAAATCACTGTGGGCAAATTTGGCCACTAATAAACTGATGAGCGACAAAAACGACATTGAATCCCATTTTCAGTAGTAGTTTCTTGATCAAAATTTATACAGCTATATAAAGCATCATATGTACAACAATTCTGATCACACCAAGTACTATAAAGACTAACCTGTTTCGGGGAAAACCAATTTTTAATAGATGTAAACAACGTACAAAATGCTAAATTCGACAACTCCGAACTAATTGATAGGTATTAGAATTCGCCACTTGCTTCAGTTTGTGAGGTTTTCAGGATACGATTTCTTTCAAGACTGTACACAGGGAATATATAAGATTGGGAAATGACAGACAATTTATAAAGTGACACAGCTTACGCGCGCCGCCATCTTGCTTACCAACTGCGCGCGCGTCT
>JXSR01S007965.1:54296-71039 GCA_000969725.1 Ophiothrix spiculata
ATCTTTCTTACCAAAATGAAACATAAATGTTGAGTCAGAAATTTTGGAATCAAATTTGTTACTCGATATCAGTAATTTCCATTCTTTTGGTATGGTTTAAGCACATGACTCATGAGCACTGGACTGGGCCGGGTTTGCTCAAGAAACATAACGGTAATTTGTGCATAAAATGAAAAATACTAATATGGTAGTAATGGTACGGTACTTGAAAAAGAAGAAATTGTTTTTTCCATATTCATGAAATGGACCTTTTTGAACTAAATTTATGAAAATCCTGTTGCACAAAACAAAGAAATCAAACAATTTGTGTTTAGTTTGTTTATATGGTAACCATGTCTTCAAACAGCATTTTATGCAACTAACAACTCCAGGAAGTCTATGGGTAAATGTAGTGTGAATATCCTTTGTGGAGCGTTGCAGTGCATATTTGATGAATATATATGTCTTCAGTCTTCAGTAGATACACTCCAAATAAGCTGCATCAGCAAGCTTGACTCAGGAGAACATTGGTTGTGCTGTGCGGTCGTGCCAATTAGGTGCTCCAAAACAAATATATACAATAACGTGCGAGTAAAAAGTTCCATAGAATGACATTAGAGAGATTGGTGGGTTGGTGTGGTTCCCATATCCCTGATGATTGGTAGAGCAAGATATTGGAACTGATCGGAAGATGCTGCTGAAATGACTGATGTTGGTAGTCTGTTCCAGACGGGTATGGTTCTCACAAAGAAAGAGTACTTGTAGGTGTTTACTCTAGCCGGGATGATCTTGTAGCTCATGGAATTGGTCGTCCTAAGATGATGAGTTGCTGGAACGACAGTCTTGGGGAACGGAATGTTAACGAGACAATGGTGAATCTTGAAGAACATTGAACACTGGTTTAATAGTCTTCTCTTGGCAAGGGCGTCCAGTTCAAGCCGTTGCAGCATCTGTGTCACACTTGCAGTTCGGTTGTAGTTGTTTAATATGAACCGGGCAGCTTGACGTTGCACTGACTCGAGTAGGTCAACCTGTGCCTTAACGTGTGGATTCCATGAGGCGGAAGCGTACTCCAATTTAGGACGAACTAATGCTTGATAGGCTCTGGTTTTTACTTCAGTTGGACAAGATGACAGGTTACGTCTGAGGACTCCTAAAGTGCTACGTGCGGCTGAGGTGATGTTGGAAACATGGTCTTTCCAGTCCAATTGGTGGTTTACTGTGACTCCAAGATATTTATCAATGTGGTGACCATCGACATGATAAGAATGACTCAGTGGATTTTGCTTACGAGTAATTCTCAAAGCCTCACATTTGGTTGCGTTGAAACACATTTGCCATGTGTCAGCCCATTGAAATACTTTATTGAGATCCTTTTGAAGAATAGCTTGGTCTTCGGGATTTTTTATTTCCCTATACAAAATACTGTCATCGGCAAAGAGTCGAAGAGTAGTGTGAATACATGTGCACTTATGGGCCAGTTGTACCAATACCACTGCCAGAAATTTTGGGTAAGGCTGGGTCTGGGGCTTAGCCGGAGGCTTTACAGGGTAAAAAGCATGGCTGTTTTTTTAAAAATGTGCAAAAAATCAGGTTAGAAAAAAATGTGTGATCCCTGTCAACCAACAACACAAAAACTTTGTTGAAATGAAATTTAAAACCAGTCTCTCAAACAAAATTATTCACTTGTAAACTTGATATTTCATCTCGTATCGGAGAGATTTCATCAGAATGTGAGTGTGAGCGGCAAACCTACACAAAACTTTTAGTCGATATGATAGAGTGAAAAAGTGACATGACCAAAATCTAGGGTTCTGAGTCTAGAAAAATTATATTGATGACAGGGAATTATTTAAATGCATTTTTTTTACAAAAATTTTACTTCAATAACGTACGACACAACTCAAGTTTTTGAGTCATGTCAGTCATCTGTTTTAGGACGTGTTCACACAGAAGAATTTGGTCATGACTATATTCTCGCTCGTGAGCCACTCATGATCAAATTCCCAATGTAAAAGCAATTATAGAAAGTGTCTCGCTCGTGACCAAAAGTGACGCGCCATTAGTTTTAACGCGTAAGTCGTGTTCCAGTGTGAACGCAGCTGCTAAGTTGTCTCGCTCTAGAGCCGCTCACGAGCGAGAATATAGTCATTACCAAATTATGTGTGAACACGCCCTTAGACTACATTCATATGATGATCAGTTCATGTTGTTTATTGGTGAATTGGCAATATTTAAGCAATACGGAGTACTATAAAGTGTGTTGTTTCTAATTAAAAATCATGGAACATATCATCTGAAGCAACGTCATAAACTTTGCTTCACGTCACACTCACAATATTTTGTATAATCTGTAGCATGGCTTCAGAGATAAGAGATCGTGCTAGACCCAGTTGCTTGAATTTATCCAAGATGTTGCAAATAACATACAAGATGGGAGCTCTTGAAGTCTATGTTTGTGTATTTGATTTCTCAAAGGCTTTTGATAAAGTTGGTCACAAAAGGCTTATTGAGAAGCTGATTTGTGGAAAAAACAACCGCTGGATCAAGTTTCTTTAGCACTTGTACCAAGGCCTTCGTCTTGGATAGAGTATCATCAGACAGGATCCTAATTCTGGCGTCCCCAAAGGATCTGTCCTCGGACAATGTTTATTTCTGAACTACAAGATTATTCGCCGATGATACTGTGATATTATACATGACCGTCAAAAACCAGGAGGATGCTCAACAAAATGACCTCAATACACTGGCAAGCTGGGAGAGTAAATGGTTGAATGAATTTCATCCTGACAAGTGCGAAATCATCAGCATCACTAGGAAAAGAAAACCCACCCATTATACTTACACCCTCCAGAGACATCAACTTAATCATGCCGACCACATCAAATATCTGGGTGTCACAGTATCATCTGATCTTCGATGGGCTAAACACATTGATATTATCACTAAGAAAGCAAACTCTCTTGAACTTTATCAGATGTAACATCAATGTCAAAAATACGAATGTCAAAACAACAAGCCTGCAAAGCACTTACATGTTGACTACGCAGGATGTACGGACAAAATGACCCCCTATTTTGAACTGGCTTGTACGCGCTGACCCCCTTTTTTGAAAGATACTGGCTACCTGTTACCCAATGACCCCCTTTTTTGACATGTTCTGTACTAATTGACCCCCTTTTTTATTTGAAAATATTGTACCCAATGACCCCCATATGTGCTCAGTGACCCCCTAATTTTTAATAGCCATTTACCCAAAATATGACTGGCATTTTGCTCAGGTATTTTGTTCTCAAACAGATGAAACTGTGGATTTTTTTATAAATGAAGTCAATCATTTGTTTAATTTCAAGTTAACAAGATCCTATTGACACAGTGGGATGTATGCAATTGTTTAAAAAGATATCATTAAATTCATGTTTAACTAAAATGGATGGTTATTCTATCATTAATTTTATGTGTGTCTTTGATGTTAATAATATGCATGGTTTTGATACATGCATACATGTAAATGTAATCAGTGTGACCCAGGGTGTAGCACTTCTCATATTTCGGATGCAATATTGGCTGGAGTTATTGGCCCTTTGTATTTTAGGGTATCATCTACAACATGCAACAATTAGGAGTAAAATGTATTAACTTCTAAAGCAGGTACAGACCATTATGGCTAATACCCTGGCTAAATCCAACCTCTTTGTACTTGTTGACTTCTTTTTTGCAAAATGTACCCAATGAACCCCTTTTTGCAAAAATGTACCCAATGACCCCACTTTTTGGACCCCAACTTTGGTTACTACTTGAAATCCCGTACAAATAACTATCAGGCGAGATGAGTCGTTAACGAACCACCTTGTCGAAATTTTGTTCAAAATCTCCCCAGTTTACATAACCCGGTACACTCATCGTTGGTCATAGGGTCCATGTGGTAACAGAACCAAAAGATGACAAAACAAATCAAATCCCCTTTTATTTTGCCCATCATATGACCTGGATAAGTACTAATGATCATTTTATTCAGATATTCAAATAAATAAGAAGAGCTTCTGTGGGCAGCAGGTCAAAATTTCTGTGTCAGAGCCTTGCTTTTAGCACAGATCAAAGCTATGTCATTGACCAAGGATTGACAATGGATGGAAAAGATTACTGCCATGGATGTAGCCCATTACTTCTACAGGGTTGATTATTTCAGTTTAATATTATTGCTGTAATCAGACAGTGCTTAGTCAGATTAAAATAGATGACCTTAGTCTTAGCATGATAATTAAGGCTATAGGTGACATGGGGACAAAGCTTTTATTTTCTTCAAAATATGCCCTTGGTTCTCAGGCATATGACTGAACTAGTGGAAATGAGTTGGGGAATTGTTGAATTACCAGAGATAATTGTCCAAATATCACGATATAAGCGCATGAGAAGGTAACAATACGGTCATTTTTTTAAGGCACACAAGAACTAGAGACTTTATCAAAAAAACCTTAGAAACTTTATCATATCTGTCTTATTTTTACATCAAATTTGTAAGTTTTTTCAGTACAAATAAAAGAGAGCATGCACATAATAAATTGGTAAACATTGTCAAGGTTGAGTGAGAAAATCAATGAAAACGATCAACTTCTTTCAAGGGGAACATATAAAATTGTGAAATTGGACCAGAAAATTTCACGTCCAAATATTTGACAAAGCATAACTTTTAGTTTTTACTACTTTTGTTGTACTCTACCGATTGAAATGAAACAAATGGTATCTGAAAGTTAAATTCATGGGCTATAAAATGCAACCTTTACGTACTTTCTAACTACCTGTTAAACCCACAAAAATTACACGCAAAGATTGTAAGGTTTTTTCTGGCACACCCTGAATTTTTGCTTCTCCTATAAAAAAAAAAAATTCCAAAGCACAAATAATTGTCTGTTTCACTATAAATGTTCAAGTTCATAAACAATGGTTATGGATATTTGTTAGTGGTTGGAAGTACTTTCAAAAAATGCGATTAAATCAATAAGCGTTGGGGAAAGTTGAACTTCACTTTGGTGATCGTGGCTGATGCCTTTAATTCTGCGTAAATTTAATGGATGGTTGCCAAGGGACAGATCTCGCATGGATCAACTACAATGTGACACATTTATGTTAGGCGTTGGACTGTAGATTGCACACATGTGCTTAGCCTATTTATACAACAGGAATGTAGTAATCAAGGCTGGAATCAAGGTATGTTGATGCGTTTCTGGTGCGTAATTGTCAGGAATGTTGTTCTAATGCAATAGCTGACTGGAATGCGTAACATTGGTACACATTGTAATCAAGGGTGTTCCCAATGACCTTTTTGTGAAATTTTTTCTTTTCTTTTTAGTTCTTTTAAATCAGATCAAATGTTTCAGATTCATATTTCTATAGATAGCAATCATTGCATGGCCTTCCATAGACCCCGCCATAGACTAGACAGACAATTCAATGTTGGATATATGCAATTGATATATGGAGATTATTGGACTTTACAGAACTTAAAACAATAAAAAAAATTGCTTAAGGTGGTATTAAAGGCAAAATGAAGTTGCTCTGACTGAGATTAAAATAGGCCTGTTACAGAGAGCTAACCAAACAAACCTTAATTCCATAATTTGAGCCAAATCGGTTTTTGAGATATTGCTGTTTAAAGTTTCTTTGTATTCTATTGTTTTTGCCAATATATTGATGAAGTTAATGAGGAAAACTGGCAAAATGTGCTCATTAATATTAATTTTGCCAATATTTTATGAATAAACCTTCATACTATTTTTACCTTTAAGAATTTTCAACTTTGACCTAAAACTTTAATGTATGATTTACCCGCCCATCTAATTTGCATAATTAATTAGCTTTTTGTATAATGCTAATTAATTATGCAAATATGCAAATTAGATGGGCGGGTTAATCATACATTAATGTTTTAGCCCATAGAAACACATTGGCCAAGTGTTATGCCCAAATTATGTAAAATAAAAATAGTATGAAGGTTTATTCATAAGATATTGGTAAAATATTGGCAAATATGAGTATTAATGAGCACATATTACCACTGTTGCTCATTAACTCTATCAATATATTGGCAAAAATGACAGAAAACAAACAAACTAAAATCATACATATCTTGATAACCATATGTCCGATTTCCTTCAAACAAAAACCATTTTGCTCAGTGTTTTAAGCTTTTCTTCTTCTTATCTTCTATGTAATCAAGTGCCTCTAAAATCAATTTCTAATTTCCAGACACATCGTTTCGATCCACCTTAACCTATAAGTCTTTTTGATATGATAACAGTATTGATAATTATCCATAGGCAGACAAATAAATATATGTTTAATGTGATTAATTAGTCATGGGCATGTAATTGTTATGAAGGTTATTGCACTTTACAGAAATCAAACAATAGGGGACCTTCTCTAGGAATTTGTTTATTTTGCTCTGATAACAGCATTGATTATTTGATCTGTTTAAGTAAAGAGATAAAAGGGTTGTTGTTTTAACATATATGAGACATTTTATAAAGAATAAAGTCTGAACATATTTGTTTTCTTATCTTAAAAATTCAATCTGAAAAATTAGATTTTTACTTGTTACTTTTTATAGAATTGTAGACCTACATGCTTTACTAGGCCCTATAACCTTGGATGAACCAGGCAAAACATAATTTAGCACACACTGTAAAGTAAAAAGCACTGGTTTTGGAACTGGCACTCATTTTGGTACTCATTTTACTACTTGTTTTGGAAAACGAGTATTGAAACAAGTGTTTTTGGAGAAATAAAACAAGTGCCAGTTCCAAAACGAGTGCTTTTTACTTTACAGTGACATTTATCATTAAGGGACCATTCACAAACACTTGTTAGGGGGGCCTGATGCAAAAGGGGGGGCCTTACAATTTTTCACCCTCGTAAGGGGGGGGGGCCCATGAAATAAATTACCACAAATTTTCCAGTAAAAATTTTCTATGGGGTTGACCACTGATCTTTGTCGCAAAAGAGGGGGGGGGCTTAAATTGTTTTAGGTCGAAAAAGGGCGCCCGAAAATTTTCCACGATAATTTTTTTGCATTAGGCCCCCCCTACAAGTGTTTGTGAATGGTCCCTAAACTAAACATGCAGTAGCAAAGCTATAAAAATCTTGTGCACTGACTGTAAAGAGTTTTTTCAAAAAGGTACAATTTTCTCAAACTGATATTAAAACTTATATAAATATCATAACAGAAACAAACTCGCGTAAATTTTTTCAAAAAGTGGGCCTACAGTATAGGCCTAAAACTCTCATAAACATTGTTTTAGAAAGAAACCAAATATCATTTCCCTGAATGATGACACAAAACATTGGTCATTCATCACTTCCCTTTTCTGTTGTATATGGTTTTGGGTATATTGCAACACCAGAGGGAAGGGGTACTCATATGTCAAGCTTTACAGGGATGTGCCACCCCCATAGATTAATTTTGTACAGAAATCCATATATGGCTCCCATTCCCTCTCCATAAAATGAAGGTCCCAAATTTCACAAATTAAGAAAAAAAGTAAAGTAAGTTATTTTTGAGTCAACATCCCTTAGAAATTTGTCAAAATTTGCAAAATTGATGAAAAAATGGTCAAATCAGCAATATTTTAGCCTAAAAATATTCTTAGAAATGAATAGGGGTGTTCCAAATTTTGAGTGACACATCATCCAAAATAATATTTTAGTATCACTCCCTCCCCCTGAAAAAACACCTCCAGATTTAGAATTTCTGTACCCATGCATTTCCTGAAGATTAACTGGGTTAAATTTAACAGTAGAGTAATTATATAATGATATTGAGAATTGTTTTTAATGATTTCTATGTATGCTGCTGAAGAAATTCAATTTTTTCAGTGGCACATCAGCCAAAACAATATTTGAATATCACCCCCTCACCCTGAAAGAAAAACACACCTCCAGATTTAGAATTTCTACCCATGCACTTCCTAAAGATTAACTGGGTTAAATTTAACAGTAGAGTAATTGTAGTATGATGATATTGAAAATTGTTTTTCATGATTTCTATGTATGCTGCTGAAGAAAGATTAAGTGATTAATATTTTAATTGAATTTTCCTCTCCATGTAGGACTCACTCATGGTTGGTGTTGCACGTGGATGTCATTGTGGAAGTCATCATATGCGTTCAGGAGACATGCCAAAATGGTCACGAAATGTGTTAACTCCTAAATGTGAGTACCAGGAATTGGTTTTTTTGGATTTACATCTAGTATTTGCTGATAATCTTTCTGGGAAATCTTTCCTGTATTATTTGACTTCTTTACAAGGTAAGTGGTAATATAACGTGTGAGAGCATGTGATTGTCAATAAGTTAAAGTGCAGGATGGTTAAATGCTGATAAAGGTTTACATTGGTCAATTGATACCATGCAAGATTTTTAAGAGAAGGTTTGTGTTGGTCAATTGATACCATGCAATATTCTAAATATGTGATGGCTCACCCCGTAAGGGGAATTTTGCAGATGATATCAATTTTGATTTTTTCATATCATCTGTTGTAGCATTTTCTAAGCTTTAAAATGACACCTTACTTGTTGAAATTGATCAAGGCGATCAAATTTTACAACAGAAAATCTGCTGAAAATTCTTATTATTTTCTTTATTTTTTGCTGCCTATTTTCATTCATTTCTTGACAAGTGTTCTGTTGCAAAGTCCCCCTTTTCGGGGTGAGTCATCACATATAAGGTTTGCGTTGGTCAGTTGATACTGTGTAAGATTTTTAATATAAGGTTTGTGTTGGTCAGTTGATACCGTGTAAGATTTTTGATATACGGTTTGCGTTGGTCAATTGATACCATTCAAAATTCTAAATGTAAGGTTTGCATTGGTCAGTTGATACCATGCAAGATTCTTAATACGGTATAAGGTTTGCGTTGGTCAACTGATTCCATGCAAGATTTTAAATATATAAAGGTTTGTTGGTCAACTGATTCCATGCAAGATTTTAAAATAAGATTTGCATTGGTCAGTTTAATACATTATAATTGTTAGAGTCTTAAAGGTTTGCATTGATCAATTGTCATGATTGGTACATTGCAACATTTGTGTTTGTCAGTTGGTACATTTATAAATTCTTAACCCTAACCTCCTACCTACCCCTTTTCGTTCTCAGCCTATCTCCTCGGAAACAAGGGTGTCAAAAATTGGTGGTTTCCATCGGGGCTCGAACCAGGGACCTCTCGCATCCCAATCCCGTGTCCACCTACATTGGACAGTTGGTAGAGTGCAAAATTCTGAATAGAAGCTTTTCGTTGGTCAATCGGTACATTGCCTTTGAAATTATGACACACATGTCATCTTGCAGAGAATTGTGGCTAGATTTCACAGGGCATAATTATGCTTACAGGCAGCCCATTAGTAATCCAATTTACTAAGTTCTATTTTGAAGCAGAGGAGTGTTGGTACGTACTTTGGTGGCACTTTCAGGGAGTCAATTCCACGGTGTTCTAATCTCTGGCTATAGAAGTATTTTCTGATATCTATGTTTGATCTTGTTTTGGAAAACTTCTGTTGGTGTCCTCTTGGGCTTGTATTTACAGTAGCTTCCTTGAACATTGCTCTAGTTTTATGTGATCTATCTGGTTCATAATTGTGTTTGTTTGGACAAGGTTACCTCTTCTCTTTTTTTCTCCAGTGTGGTAAGGTTGAGTTAGCTCTTACAGAGCTTGCCAATATTACTTTGAAATAAATTCTGTCATAAAGGAGGATGTCGAGCACGTAGCGCGAGATTGTTTGGGATATGACTTGTCGAGAGATTAAGGGGGATGTCGACGCGCAAGATTACTGTGGATATGACTTGTCGAACGTGAAGCGCGAGATTGATATTCCAAATCCCAAACTTACCATGCTTAGTCCAAATACAAGAGTGTAGACTCAACAGTTCATAGACCAGGTTTGCCGACCAAAGCATCAACAGCCATGAGTGGCGCTGTAATATATACCAGGATATCTACAATTAGTCACTAACTTTGGTGCGAAGTATAAATCACTATCTGGAATCAGAGTGTGCGAAGCACACATGGACTTCTTATGACGGTCAGTAGAGGGGGTAACCATGATCTGTATTGAACAGTGTGAACTTAAACTCAGATATATATTACAGGACGGCTTTGGCCAAAGCTAGGTTGAGTTTGTCTTGGCGATCTTCATATATCTGTTTCAGGTAGGGAATGAACTTTGTTGCCTTTGGTCGGTTGGTACAGCGCAAGATTCTTCTAAGCTTCTCATTGGTCAATTGGTACAGTGGAAATTTTAAAGGGATATATTCCATACCTTTGAGCTGGGCTGTGTCACTATGTCACCATGTTGGTGTTATTTCATGGTGAGGTGTCACTATGTCACCATGTTGGTGTTATTTCATGGTGAGGTGTCACTATGTCACCATGTTGGTGTTATTTCATGGTGAGGTATCACTATGTCACCATGTTGGTGTTATTTCATGGTGAGGTGTCACTGTGTCACAATGTTGGTGTTATTTCATGGTGAGGTGTAGCAAAAACAACAGGATTAGTGATCACTGTTGATCAGGTTCTTCATTCCAGGATGATCATATAGTTTAAACAGAATACACATGTGCTAATGCTATACATTTTTGTCATAGAGCTGATACCAGGAGCTGATATTTGGTATTGTGATAGGTAATGATTAAAACGTTACAGTGCATTTTGATTTGTTTTCAAAACAAACCTTTTAATTTGCAAAAAGAAATCGACATGGTACTTGGTCGTTGAGCTGGAGGGTATTGTGAAGCCCATTGTATGCAGAGTAAAAAGAAATCGACATGGTACTTGGTCGTGAATATGAAATTGTCTTGAAATAAAGTCACACGCGAACCTGCTATTGTTAATTGTTACATCTAAAATATCATGCCATATGAATGGATGTCAATCAACCTTTCATGCGTAGCTGTATGATATCAGTTTGACATTACTTTGTTTATTATGTTAGATAAGTGTAATTATGTACCGGCATTATTGACATAGGCTAGGGCACGTAAACCAAACAGATAACTACCCAGCTAGAATGTATCAGCCACTTTCGAATATAATTTAACATTTATTAATTGATGAAATCTGATGAAAATCTGAAGTACTTTCTAACTTCATGGGTATTTTCGGTTAGTGTTGTCAATTGTAGTGTTGTCAATTGTAGTGTATTGTGACAATTGAATTGTGTGCGTAGTTTGTTGTTTGGCTTGTCATTTGTAGTGTATTGTGACAATTGAATTGTGTGCGTAGGCTTTATAAAGTTCCTATTAAAAATTAATTAAGAGGTTAGATTAATTGTCAGGCACTTAACCATATCCCAATTAATTATGTTCGGGCATTATTGTCATAGGCTAGGACACGTAAACCAAACAGATAACTACCCAGCTAGAATATCCTCAAAATTATATTATTTGCAAGAATGTGAATCAATCCATGTATCAGCCTATTTCGACTAAAATTAACATTAATTGATGAAAATCTGAAGTATACTTCCAACTTCATTGGTATTTTCAGTTTGTGTTGTCAATTGTAGTGTATTGTGACAATTGAATTGTGTGCGTAGGCTTTTCAAAGTTCCTATTAAAGTTAATTAAGTGGTAAGATTAATTATCAGGCGCTTAACAATATCCCAATTATTGCTCAGACCTAAATAGAGCATAACAAGATAGTATTTAAAGCAAGCTGAGCTTCCTATATTCAGGAGCAAAGCCTAACTGTAGTTCAGAGGCATATCCCCTAATTAAGGTGTCTGGTCCTCGCTCCGTCCACACGTACCAGTACGCACAAGTTTCCGAGTTGGTAGGCTTAAGTGCCGGAATATGCATGCGCATATGCTCTGAGTAGTGTTTTGAAGCTAAAAATTGCCATATTTTGATATTTTTCTGGAAAATTAGTTCAGTGATTCCCAATTTTAATTGTTTTATTTGAAAGAACATAATTGTGTGCAACTTTTGTGAAAAAATTAACAAAAATGCTCAGGCAGATTTTTTGAATCAACACTAAATAATGTCACTTTTGCCACATTTCCCATAGGTCCCTGTACTAATTTTCCCCAAAACCTCAAAAAATGCTGTTTTTAAACCGACTCTCATGCAAAAACGAGTCCGGTGACCCCCAATTTTTATTTAAAAATCGGTTCTACATCGATAAAATATCATTCATGCCGATTTTTACTAGAAATCTTCGGGCAGATCTATCTGCATGGACCAGACACCTTAAGGTCTACGATTATGGCAATTATGAGATGATCTCAAGAGGCTCTTATAGGGTAACATTTAGAACTTTAAACAAGCACTTTTTTACAAGCCTGCTTTACTTTTTCATGATATTTTGAAAACAGACATAGGGAAATATGGAATGCAATATATTATATGTGATCACTCACCCCGAAAAGGGGGACTTTGCGAAACTCTTTTCGAGAAACTGATGAAAATAGGCAGCAAAAAATAAAGAAAATAAAAACAATTTCCAGCAGATTTTCTGTTGTAAAATTTGATGGCTTGATCAATTTTAACAAGTAAGGTGTCATTTTAAAGCTTAGAAAATGCTTTAACAGATGAAATGTTAAAATCAAAATTGATATCATCTGCAAAGTCCCCCCTTGTGGTGTGAGCCATCACAAATCCTCTCATCTATAAAGTAGAGGGTGGAAGACAGCCGGAGGGAGGGTAGGGTTTTGGAGGAGAGTGCTATTATGTGATGATGCGTCAGTCATATCTGCATAACAATTTCATATAATTTGAATGCTGCCAGGATGAACATTCTAATCAACTTAAAAGATCAAGATATACTATCAGTTCTCGAGACCAGTTCCTCAGTAATCTTCCTCATATCTTCCAATATTGAAACAAGGCAGGAAGTCAACCCACTGGAGCCCTGATATATGTTTTATCAATTTGTTAAGTAATTACCTCAAGTTTGCTTTGGCTCTCCCGCCAACTTTAAAAAGTGACTCAAATTTCATAATATTATTGGATCATTAGATTATAAAACCACTACTAACAGATGTGATAGTAATAATGAATGCAGTGCAATGGATTTTGAAGTCACGTGTAGTAGTATTTTCAAGCCACACGCAGTGTTCATCAACATTTCAGGATCCCTTGAGGTGCTGAATATGAGTTTAAAATTTTGTTCCCATTTAGAAGAAACAATATGAAGCCAGAGAGATGTGGTGTTAAAACATGATAAATTCAAAAATGCATGATGATTCATAACAGATGTATATAAAAAGTATAGCTAATCGCGTATTATCATTTGGATCTCAGCCACACTCCCCCTCATCATTACATCATGCTTAATGTCGATATGTTTATGTTTTAATAATTATTTATATTTTGAAAGATAATAATATGACATTGAAACTGCTAATAACAAATAACCCTAGTTTTGGTTCTGGTGAGTGGGATGGGATGAGATTTACAGAATGCCTGAACTTCAGCATTTACTGACTACTTAAAACATGCTCACATGCCAAATACAAGTGTGCATGCAGAGGGTCCTTCGGCCTAAAAAAATAAATTGTTTGTTTGCCCTCCAGTGGAAAAATTAAAATATTGGGTCGGTTGGTCAGTTGATCTTTTTTTTTTTTTTTTTTTACTCTGCACATATATTTCAAAGAATGATCTTATTCCATGGATTTTATTGCGAATACCAAGCAATGCAGGGATTCATCAAAGATTGTGGGTCATAACTTAGAGTAAATATGCATTCTATACTACTAAATGTGACTTTATACTGCTAAATTTTACATTTTTCATAAAAGATATTGAGTTTTCATATTTAAAAAAAAAACTAAAATACCCGACCCAAATTTTTGGCATTTTAGGCTTGGTCGTGGAGGGCAAACAAACCATTTTTTTTTAGGCCTTATGGAAAGCAGTGCTGGAAAATTGAAATAAATAAACCTAGATAAACACACAAACAAACAAACAAACGATTTTTCTAAAATTGTTTTTAAAAAAATAGAAAGTGTCTCAGTCATATGATGACCTACATTGTGCTGATCCAGTCATTCACTTTGAGGTTTGTTATGAGCCATTAATAACCTGCGTAATAGCGCGATCCAATCTAATAAGATTATTTCTAGTTTTGCGCAAACAACTGTGCGGTCATTATCAGGTAACAATGACTTCATATAATGACCTGCGTATGTGATGTCATTAGCACTGAATGTGTTTTCTTATAAAATGCCAATCAAGCGCGCATATATGCACCCCGCACACATGTGTTTATCATATTACGCGATGAATGTCATGCCTGGACTGATCAAAATTCCCTTATACGGATAAGTAGACCTTAAGTAAGAAACAAGTTTTATAAAGTATTTCTTCATAAAATAATACATAAAAAGCATTAAAAATATCAAAAGAGCGGTTATTAATGACAATAATAACTTTGTACCATCTATTTTTCGGTCATTGTGTAAATTCATCGGTGATTGTTTTGGACCTGGGTATTTCTGCGCTCCCTCAGAAAAATATCTTGGTCTAAAACAATCACCTCAGAATTCACACAATGACCTCAAAATAAATGGTGTGCAGTTATTATTGTCTAATTATGTAGTTTAAATACATTATTGGTCATGTGCTAATGCCATTTTTAAACTAACCACTATAAATAAATGGTCACATGCCATTTGTTACCAAGTTAGTTTGGAGTGGCCTCCAGCAAGCATAGCATTTTGATAGTCCTTTGGGCTCCCCAGGCTTGTGCATAATCTATCAGGCATGATTATCTTCAGGTTTTTGCCTGAATTCAGGCAAAAATGCTTGGATCTTCACTGTACAAAAGTATTGGGAAATTCACATTTTCAGGCAAATTCAGGCAAAATTACAAAAAGCCATAACCATCCCTGATCTATGCATGGGCTTGGAGTTCTAGGACTTTGTCATGGACCCAATGTGTCACCTACAGACCAACCTAGATAAACAAACAAACAAACCATTTTTCAAAACTTGTTTTGAAGCTACGCGCTCGACATCCCCTTAATCTCTCGACAAGTCATATCCCCAGGGGCAGTATTCATAAAGCACACTTAAGTGCAACTATGGTAAGATTTTCCCTTAAATCTGCTGAATTTTAAGACAAAGTCACATGGGTATTCTATAGCATATAGTTTACATAATTTGCTTTTTAAAAGAAGAAAACACTTAAAGTGTGACTTAAGAGAGTCAGTTTAATACTTGGAAATAATTTAAAACAAATTATAGTTAGCATTTGTGCACTTAAAATTACATTTTAAAAGAACAAAAATGACACACTGCAATAAAGCAGAAATTCAGCTTTAAAGTTAAGGGAATCACTTAAGTGTTAGTGTAACACTTAAGTTTAAGTGCGACACTTACACTTAAGTATGAAAATTGCACTTAAATGTAAGGGAGTTTAATGAATACAGGGACAATGTAGCATACATGTATGTGCTAGACATCTATATACCAGGGAAATAGGGAGGAAGCTATCACTTAAATTAAATGGGCAGAATTCCTATGTCTGACAGTCTAGCCCTCCTTGCTCTAGGGAAGATCCTCTGATGCAGAGTGATTCAGTTCTTTTGACCCAACTTTTAGAAAACTGAACACATTTTGACTCCATGAGATAAATTTGTCAAAATTTCCAGCATCCTAAATTTGGTCCGATTAGTATAGTATAAGACCTCAAATTAAAAAAAAATAAAAGTGCGTAATTTAGATGTTTCTTTGCACTTAAAAGATTGGTTCTTTAGACCCATGTTTTGTTACTTTGCGTAAGGCACCTATACCTAAACCAAACTTGAGTGCCCCCTCACCTAGGTTACTGCCACATGATCTCTTACTGCATACGTTTTGCTGTTAAACCATGCATCACCAGTCTAGTGTTATTCATAAGAAAAGTTAAATAGAAATCTAAGTTTGGATTCTTTTAAAATAGCTAGATCTTTACAAAATGTGTTTGTGTGGATCTATGCCCCGGATCTTTGCCTAGATCTATGGTCAAGACTCAATATTATCCGTCTTCCTTATACAATATAGGTCTGGGAACATGGACCAAGGCAAGATCACATGGAGATCCTGGTTGAATATACTTCCTTTAGTGAATGATAGCCTTTATATAATTGCCAGACACCAGATTTTGCCGAAATTGGCACCAACTGAGTTCAAAATGACCATATAATCTGTATAGCCTTTTGACAAGCTACTTGGGCAGTTCAAATGTGATGCCACATATTAAAGGGGCATTGGACAAAATTTTGAAATTTTGTTTGTGGATGATTTACACTTCCTGTGTTTGAAAATAACAGTCAATTACCAGATATCGGGAAAAATTTGATCAAAACCTTCAAATAAGTCAAAAATTTGAATTTTATTTTATTTGTTGATTTGGGGTATGAGGCTATTCTCTAAACGTATTTATTGATGCTATACAATGCGAAAGAGCCAAAGATTTGTTTCTAAAACATTCCTTTCACATCATAGATTGCACAAAATTCAAAAGAAATTTTAAATTTTCATTAGATCTACTGAAAAGGTCAATTCTAGAAATTCAATTTGGCCAAAAAAAATTAATTGTTGTGTTGCCGGCACTCAAGTGGGATTTCTGAAAAATTGAGTCGGTTGGTCAGAATTTTTTTTTAAATTAAAGTACCAAATTTGGGTGCATTTTCCACTATTTTCACAATATTTTCTCAAAAAACACCCAATCTGAGCAAAATTGGGTGCTTTCCCGACCCTAATTTTTTTTTTTAAATTTTTGAATAGGGTC
>JXSR01S007965.1:80303-98472 GCA_000969725.1 Ophiothrix spiculata
CACCTACCCGCCTCACATTTTGAGAATCCTTCAGATGAGAAACAACTTATTTTCTTTTTATGTGGCCTTATGTTCTCAGATTTCAAATATTTTAAATTGTAATTTGGACTGTAACTAAAAATACATGATACTGCGTAAGTTACATTTGTATGAATCATATACCCTAATATGAATTGTATCTCACATTATAGCAGATTTATAGTTTGAATTTAACTAATCATAAAACATCACACATCGTGTGTGCAATCTTCTGTTACCAGTCACGAGAAAAAGATAAAGAAAGTTAAGAAACACATAAAACCACTTGCTTTGATCACTCCAGCATCACAATAATCCAGTATCAATGAATCAAGATGGTTCTCAAGGTCTAGATCGATTAAAACATCACGTAATTGCAACATTGAAAATGTATGTGAACAAAACACATAATGTGAATAAATTTTTAACTTTCAAATTAATCATGCATCTTTGTTATGGCTGGGTGGCAATTTCTGATACATAACCCCAGGTACATATCCTTAAAGGTTAATAAATTTGTTACAAATCAGTGCAAAGGGGTGGATTTTAATCCACATAGAAGTTTTAACTCACTATCCATGTAGGCTAAATGAGTCATGGTCACTTTACAATACCATGGTAACGCTTTCACTATTTTGTCGTAAATGTGATACCATGTGGTGCTTGAAGAAAAAAAAAACTGGTATGCATTCTCGTCAGAAAAAATGTCGAAAAGGGTGGAATTTTGACCTATTGGCATCATCGACGTCTTTAGAAAAAGGGGTGCCTTTTCAGGGTAACTTTTGACATAAGGGTCGTCTTTTTGCAAAATGTTCGACTCTAGGGTCACTGTTTTCACCAGCTGTTCTAAAATTCCAAGAAATACAACAGATAAGGCTTCCAATGTATCATATTCATGTTTTAAGGCAGAAAATAGTGTGTTATGCTGTTTAGGGCCCATATCAATGTGTTATACCATTAAGGGGTCAAATGTCCGTTACGCCATTTAGGGGTATGATTTTGAATATTTTACGCCATTGAGGGTTGGAATTTGCTGTAGGCCTACATGATTACAACATTTAGGGTCCAATTTGAGGTGCTCTGACGAGCATGCATACCACTTTTTTCTTCGAGCAGCCCCCCACCCCCACCCCACCCCCGGGACATGAATCTAGATGTGCTTAGATTGAAATCATTTAGTAACATGCATCTGGCAAAATGCTGAATGTTACGGCATTCAATAAATTCAAATTTAAAGTAATATATAAGTGTCCTAATGACACCACAAGTTGGCAGAAAAATAATCAAATCACATTAAGAATGTTTGGTATTTTGTTTATGATGTGGTAAAAACATATTTTTTGAATGATTAATTAAATGATGATCTTTTTTTTATTTTACTATTTAATCACTGATAACTGTAAATATTTAAAAGGATTAATGCAATGGATCTTGGCTCATCCATGAAATGCTGCTCAACTTTAAGTCCCTGTAATTTGGTAACAAATAAGGTTTAATATAGTTGCAAAATAGAGTTTCATGAACTGTGGCCCATTTCTAAAGGTTGCATGGAAAATCACATTCATTGGTGAGTATCATTGGATAGTATTTAACCAAAGATCTTTGGCCAAAATAATAAAAAATACCTTTAAATTTTAATGACCATGAGACAGAGGCAGAGACGGAGACCTTTGATTTTTCAGTGTCCAGTCAATTGAGACATGAGCTCCAGATGAAAAAATGTAAAGGTTAAAAGATCTTTGGTATTGAAGATCTTTGTTTTGGCCTTGCTATCTTTAATTTTGGTATAAATGTGACTATCCTGCCATCAAGCCTAGAATCGCTGTAGAATTTGAAGTGTGTGGCACCTCATTAAAGGTTTTAGGTCCTTAGGGCAAGGGTTTAGCCAAAGAGCCGTCCAGACCAAATGACGGCTGATCATGAAAATGGACGCCCTGTAAAATGCAAAGGCCATCCAATAAGGCATCCAAAAATGTGTTTTACCATATGAAATTCAATGTTGAAGGTTAGAATTTATCTTTGAACAATAATCATCATCACAAAATCTGATCAATTTATGTACTTTGTGGACTTCAAAATGGGCTTTATACTGCGTTGTGTCTTCGTTTGTTTGCCGGAAGGTCGCAATGTTGGTATAACTTAGTCATCGTCTTCTTTGTCAAATATGAATATTAATCATGCTGATGTCACGATGTCTTGATTGATGTCGGGCTGTTCGCCCAGCCTTGGAATTTGGACGCCCTACTTTCAAATCCTGGCTAAACCAGTGCTATAGGGCAGATTCAAGATAGGTCCCTCCAGAAAATTAACCCCCATGACATACCCATTTGAAGTGTATCAATTTACCTGGTTGCATGGATCTTCTTGATTTGACCTAATTACCTTAACTTGTCTTTTATGAAACAGCTGAGTCACTTAATTTGAGCAGTGTCTGAAAAACGTAAATTTCCACATGACCATGAGCAGGAAGGCTATTTTCCACATGGGCTAATTAAACTCTCACATCAATGACCACCCTCAAATCTCTGAAACAGGATTTTATTGGGATTTATGTTTATTTTAAGGTTTATTATGGCATTTAATACAAATAAAAGTCTCAAAATCATAAGATCTGATTAACACCTGGTTCCTCTTGATTGGTCACAAATTTGAATGTCAGCAGATATAATCCTCCTATGCCCTGTGTTATACTGTTATAATCTGTGTAGTTTTCCCGGGGTAGTTTTCATAAAAGTTTGAATTCTGTCCTTACTGTAATGATCTCAATTATTGGTTTTTATTCAAAGCTAGGAGACTGAAAACATAATTACTGTTCATTTTTATCTGTAGATCAATCGGTTCTTGCACAATGGAACAATTATTGATTAGCATGCAGCCTAAATGTGGTATACTAAAAATGTGACCCACAAATTTGAAAAAAAAAATGATTTTATTCCTCAAAATGATCTCACTATAAAACCTCAGTCCGAATCCCAAATTTATAAAACAGTCAGCTTAAATTATAACATCAGTTGATGTATGTTATTAATAGTAGTAAGAGAAAATATAATAATTGTTATTATGAGAATTGATAGAAAGTTTCTTTCAAGCATTTCATACATTATTAAAGGGACTAGCCTAGATTCCACTTAGAATTAAAAATTTATGGATATGCTTTAAATAGAGCTTAAAAGTGTAGTAATATCCAAATAAAGATGGAAATTTTTAACTACGGATCACAACACACAGAAGTGAAAACATACCTCGGAATTTTCAAATGAGATCATTCATTTTCATCAGCAACATGAAACTGTCCCAGATCGTGACCTTTGGGTACTTGACCCAAGAACCAGTCTCATAGACTTCCGGAAGTTTATTGTCCCCATATCCCCCATCCTCCTATCAGTTCAGCATTGGTTGGTGCAGTTGGATATAGGTTGCCTCCTTAACACCTCTTGAAAAATATTTGGAATCCCTGTCAAGAATTTTAATACTGTCGAGATCTACTTTGTTTCCCGCAGACTTAGTATTGATAGATACTTCCAAAGAGGTGTTACTGGCTCTTTTATGGGAAAAATGAGTTTTTAGAGCATGCTCAGTTTCTCCTGTGTAAGATTCAACACAGATGGACTTTCATGAACATTCGATTTTTCCTATTTTCCTCTATCTTTCTGAGGAGATAATAGCTAGAAATGGAAAATTCCTTAAATCAGGGTTTGGGTCAAGCATGTTAACTCTTGAAATCAAAAAATGGGGTGCACTCGCTAGTCCGACAATGCGCTAGTCCGACACTGCGCTAGTCCGACTACACATTTTTTCCTATACATTAGAGGTGCGCTAGTCCGAAAATGAAAACCACTGCGCTAGTCCGAAAATACAATGCGTCAGTCCGAAAATGAAAACCACTGCGCTAGTCCGACACAAAACATAGTCCCGTATTTTTTCTATACACCTTTATGGTTTAAAAACCTGGCAAATTTGCCACTAGCGTCACTACGTGCAGCGATTTACGATATTGCAACCTATAGGTGTCTTCATCTCTCATTACATGTTTGAGGCTATTTCTCTGCATGTTTGGTACTTGTTATCAATCTTATGGGGGAGCGGGTTGGCGCAGCAGTTGATTCCTCGCTTTGCACCAATGAGGTCCAGGGTTCGATTCCCGCACCCGGTGCTTTATGTGAATTTGGTTTTCAGTCCATGCTTGCTTCAGCAGGTTTTCCTCCAGGTACTCCAATCTTCCGGACTGCATTCAAAAACTGAATTTAAAAATGTCTGGGAGCCCTGTTGAAGATAAGCTTCCTTTAGCTCACTTGGTGCCAAGTACCAAGTTGGGTTTCCTTGGCGAAAGCCGAAGCAAGATGATTTTTGTTATCATTTAATTAGAAATTCTCGTTCTCTTTTCAGCCATGGCCTATGCCATCCTTGCCACTTTACCAGCTGTGTATGGTCTGTATGTAGCATTCTTTCCAACTCTCATCTATGCAGTATTAGGGACCTCAAGACATATCTCATTAGGTAAGTGAGATGGGGAGGTTTATCCATAGGTGGCAGAAGGGGAGGGGGGTTGGGGGATCAGTCCCCCTCAAAAAAAATAAAGAAGAAAGAAAGGAATTTGAAATTTTACCTTTGTTTTGGTAACTTAAATGTGAAAAATCATAAAAAATGTGTGCGCTTTGCGCGAACTTTCAGTAAAAATTTGCCATTTTTATTTGCGCAAATTTAAGATTTTTAAACAATTGGTAGCTGAAATTAGCCAATTTGACAGATTTTTTTTTTGGGCACTATGCATGCATTACAAAATATCATAATTTTCCTCCGACCATTTTTGCTCACAAAATGTTTTTGTCAACAAAAAAAGCTGTCCCTTCCAAAAATTGTAACCTTCCAGTTTATCCATCATAAAGAAATTAAGGTAGTTCATTAATTGTTTGATTTTTTAGATTTTATAAAGAATCATGAAAATTTTGATAATTGAGGTCAACATTAATCGAACCACAGAAGGTTTGTGTAATCATTGTAGCACTGACTTCTTACTGATGTGTACCGAGTTTGATCCTTGAAGTCAGTTCAATGTGCCATATGTCAAATTGGTTACCGTTTTTATGCCAGCTTTCACAGTCTCTTTTTCAATTTCTCAATTTGGAGGAACCATCAGGAAAAAATCAGAGAGAATTTAAGGATCTTCTTGGTCTTCAGGCAAAATAAAAGCTTTGTATAAATCTAAGAAACCTCTGATATAATTGTCCCACTGTAATCTTGTGTTTATCTCAACATACAAAATACAGAAAATGTTGGAATAGGACTTGCACATGTTAACAAAGTGTCTTTTGCTCTTCCGTCTGCCCATGTAGGTACATTTGCCGTGATCAGTATAATGGCTGGCAACGCTATAGACAACTTTCTGGATGGCCAGGAAGAGAGTTCAATCCCAACCGTTACTCCCACATCAGATACCACTATTGCGCCAGTTGATCCTGATCTGGAAAGAGTGCAGATTGCTACTTCACTATGCATGCTTATTGGAATCATACAGGTAGGACGGTATAGATCCAGGAGTGTGTTGGGGGGGGGGGGCGCGATAACCAACAGTGGCTCCTACATCAGATACCACAATTGCGCCAGTTGATCCTGATCTGGAAAGAGTGCAGATTGCTACTTCACTATGCATGCTTATTGGAATCATACAGGTAGGATGGTATAGATCCAGGAGTGGGACCCACATATCTCCCATGTTATTCTTTAGATCTCCCATTACAGCACGATTCAGTTCTTTACACACTGTGAGCAAAAATAATAAATGATGACTCCTATATGAGCTCTGTAGACTAAATTTAGCCCAACGTTAAGCTGATAAGCCTTTTTAAAGGCTTTAAAAGATTAAAAAATTCTCACTGCGATCTGATCTTTAGACCCATATTTCATGATTCCAGATAAGACGTCCCTGCCACCCAACCCCCAGTTGCCAGAGTTAAATGTTGGGCATTTGCAGAAAATGTTGACAATCAGGACTACTTTGCAATAGTTAAGGTGCATATGACATAGAAGATTGAACTTTCATCCTTTAAAATAAATTAGAAATTGGATGTTTTTCAAACTTCTGACCTTCAGCTTAACCAACTGAATCCTGTTATATGCAGATTGATTATTATTTTTGTAATTCTAATTTTAAAAATAAAAACTGAATGCAGTCAGTGCATATTTACAATTTTGCACACACATTTATCATAAGAAAAAATGTATGACGGTTCCAATCATCTTCTTTGTACATCATTAGTGCTGGAATAGTAAAATGTACTTCCTTACATTTTGCAAAGCTTTAGAAATTTTTGTCAAAGAACTTGATTTCACCAATATGACATAAACTATTATAATCTGAGACTTTTTAAAGAATCCGTCAAGTTCTTTTCCTGGCAAACCATCATGAAAAATATTCCCATGATCAGGAAAGATTTTGAAAAAATGTCAGTGCATAATGCAATGTCAACAGTTGTTCTAACATCTAAGGCTATCATCTTGAGTTTTTTAAACTTCAGCTAAATGTGCTTTGAAAAATTGTAATTTAGTGCAAAATCAGGAATGATTTTTTGTATCATATAAGTCTCACAATAGTTAATGTTAAGTTTGTCATTTCAATGATATATTTATTGTTGCCATCACCAAAGTTAATTTTGACTTCTCTTGTTCAATTTTTTCTTCACAGTTATTAATGGGTATCCTACGACTAGGCTTCGTCACAATCTACCTATCAGAGCCGTTAGTGCGTGGGTTTACCACAGGTGCAGCTGTTCATGTCTTCACCAGCCAGTTCAAAAGTTTATTCGGAATCTATGTGCCCAGATTCTCAGGTCCTCTTTCTATTGTATATGTAAGTTGACAAATTGATAATCATATATGTTTTATGTAAATTTGGATTCAATGTGTCAATACAGATCGTCATGTGAGTGCAAGAAAGTCGTATCTGCAATAGCTTCCATTTGTCTTTCATTTTTGACTGCACACTGTATAATCTCCAGTATTGGGTCAGTGGTTCTTGAAATGGTTCTTCAGGTGACACCGTCGTAAGTGATACATCGTCATGTAAGTGCAAGACACCGTCACCTGAAGAACCATTTCAAGAACCACTGACATAAGACAGGAAATTTTTGAGGGATTTTTCATATTCTTGTGACAAATTATAAAATAAAACTAACTTAGGGCAGCCATTGCAGATACGACTTTCTTGCACTCACATGATGAGATATACTCTTCAGGCTAAAAGTAAGGGGTGAAATTTAGTTGACTCTGTTATTTTTCCAACCCTTGGCGAGACCAGCATATCTGTGCCAACGTTGGCGCTAGAAAATAATTTAAGGGGTCCACTGGACCACTTAAACATCCCAATTTTCAAATTTAAGGGGTCTGATGGAATTTCAAGGGGTCCGACGGACCCTTTAACCTCCCCTATTTTTTCCAATTTAAGGGGTCCAATTTGAATTTTAATGGTTTTAGAAGATTTTTTACCATCCTGCTAAGTATATAATTTAACAAATTTTAAAGGAGTCCACTTCAGAATGTACCATTTTGCAGCCAATTTTATTGCGTCCAATTGGACCCTTTACACTTCAGCTTTTTCCAAATCAAAGGGTTTTTTCATAAAAACCGCGTCAAAAACGCGAAAACGCGATCTAGCGCGAACGTTGATCTGTGCAATGAAATTTAACAACTTCAATGTTAGCATTCATCATCATCATCATCATCATCATCATCATCATCATGCTTCAGCTGCGAAGCAGGCAACTACAAGATTTCTCCCAAGCACATCGAACTTGGGCAATTGTGGCAATTTGGTCAGTTGACATGATGATTGTCATACCCTAACAGATGATTGATATAAGTAAGAGGTACGAGGATGCCCAGGTCTCCTCTTGCCAAATGGTGGAATCTAGAGGGCATAACGTCTGACAGGCTCTTCCTCTGGAAGACGAAGGAAATTAATATGGGGAAAGTATCTTGTGTTTTATACAATTACACACATGCAATAGACATCGTCTAATACTTATATTAAGATTCCGATATAGTGCATATGTATTTCTGTGTTGTGCTTTGTATCCTCCTTAATTAGACTGTAAAAGTGTGACACATTGTTATTGCCCCTGATAATGAAGAATGTCACATACATTTAACATAATTTCTAAGCCAATCAGATCTGATACAGTTTTCTTTAAGTCAATGTGTAGACTTAAAATAATGAAACACTGTTGATTTATAGTGCGCTATGCCTCCCAGTTTGCTGACCGCTGTGGCCCAAAGAAGCTCCATTCCACACCAAGCATCATTTCAGGTTCTGCGGCAACCTCTAGGGGCGCTGAACCTTGATCAGGTGCTTGGATCAGCTCTCTGAGCTCCATACAGGTTTCCACAAGACAATTAGTAGTTAGAGTTCCTTGTCCAAGGGAATTTCAAGCACACTCATCTTTTGGCACCAGCGGGATTCATACACTGGACCTTCCACTCCACAGGCGAGCGCTTTACCATTTGAGCTAACTTGACTGCTAAAATATTTTAATTATGTTGCACATTTTTTTTCAAATTTTAAAGTGTATTAGTCTTTATAAAATAGGATGTAGTTGTATAGGATGGATTATTGTCAGTTATATTATAATAATTAAAAATGATACCAATGGTTATTGAGTGGAGGGTTAATGCCCAGGGTTATTTAGAAGAGCTTGGTGCAATACAATTTCTTGGCATAGTACCAGTTATATTGGACAAAGTTACGCAAGGCCATCTTCATATTATGCCGATTCCTAAAAAATAATATTTTGTTTCCGCCTACCACTGAGATATCAAGACTATTTTGAATCAGGTGGCATGCGTAGACCAGTTTGTCAATGTAGAAGAAATATATTTTAATTTGATAAAGATTTCAAAAGATACATGGTTTAGGATAGTGACTCCTTAGGGTTACCCATGTCATGTGAATCTGATATACCAACAAATAGATAATTTCCTCTACATTAATCACTCATTATTTCTACCCATTTATGAACATCCGGACCAACTTTGACTTTGATTGAATCTTGCTGTGTTTATGATTGGTCTTGACATTAACCCATGAAGACTTATCGAAGGAATTAGGTCAATTTACTTTCTGCTTCAAAAGAACCCACTGTTTTGGTTAAAAAGAAAACAAAAAATGTGATTTTATTGAATGGATTCACCAAGTTTGAAGTGAAACCACGCTTGATACCCACGTGCGTGACAACTTGGAATCGTTACACACTGTGACTGATCCAGCATTTTATTCAATTACTCATTCGTATCCATTCACATCTCATTCATCTCTGTGGTAAAGACTACACACCTGATCTTGAAAATGCGATAGAGACTATAACAAAAAAAGTAAATATTATTGTTTTGGTAATGTGGTGACGTCAGTAGCTGATGACGTTGTTGGATCAATGAAATATATATTGTAGGGTGTCTTGGTTTCAGAAAAATTCTTCTTTTTTCAGACTTGTTGTGTGTTTTTTGGTGATGTTTTATCAAAGCACATTATTAATTTCTTCCTAATTCTTTTATCAGTGATAGTAAATGCTGGTAAAATTGATAACAATTGATGTGTGAACTTTCAGACCTGTATATAGAATATGTGAATTCAAATGTCTCTACCTTAAAACAAAATAAAAGTCTAAAGGAGAAAAATGCTCAGAAGCAGATAATCAAATTGAGGCCTTTTCGCATGCTTGGAAAAATTCAGTACTTCACAGTATGTGGCATTTTGAAAGAGATCAGGAATTGTATGTACGAGTATGTAAATCAATTAAAATCTGTTTGAGAGTGATTTATGTAGACTTTGACATTTAAAAGTTTGGTCAAAATATTTCATCAACTTATGTAAGACAAGTAAGACACAGCTGGCATGTAGCTAGAAGCTTACGAAGATGCTTAAGCATGGGCTATCGTCTTTGAAGAGTTTAAAATCAAACTAGACACTAGCTGCATTTTGCAGGCATGTCCTGAGCACAATAGTCCTGTACACAAAGTACTAACATCTTTTTTTTTCCAATTTGTTCCTTTACAGAGTTACTCTCATTTCTTCCGCCACCTATACCAAACCAACACTACTACCTTGGTGATCTCCATCATCTCCATCATGTTTCTCATGACGGCCAGTGAGATACTGGATTACCACGCCAACAAGGGGTTATGCAATAGTCCTTGCTGTAAACGGTCATCAGCAGAGGACGAGGAGGAAGGAGGGGCCCAGAAGCAGGAGCCCAGGAAACCAAGGAAGAAGCTTCCAATTCCAACAGAACTCATTGTGGTAAATTCTATTTGTATTGAATGATTGTGGAGTCATTGTCTTTTTAATTTTTTTTATTCAAAGGTGTAGGAGGCTGTTATATAAATACAAAAGAAATGGAAAAAAGTATATCTATTAATTTTACATTTATGCTATATCTCCAAAACTGTAAAGAATTTGGAGATGATATTTTGGATTTATAATCAGAAAAATATGGACTTTCATTTGGCATCAAAAAATATACTTTTTTCAAAAACTACTTCTGAGGATATGATCAGAACCTACACCTTTAGGTATTTATTTCCATCAAACACAATTGAATTACACAAAACAGGCAAATGGAGGAGATGCTTTAAGAAGCAAAATATCTGCTGAGTATTGCACCCCCTGTACCATAAAGACATCAAAAATTAGCAATATTTTGACAAAATACAGTCCATTCAAGTATGCAGTATTCAAACTACACAGGGAAAAGCAAAACCAGGGCCCATATATATTGATGAAACACTGCTAACTCTAGTTGGCTGCTAAATTTGACAAGTAGACAATAAGTTAGCAGCCAAGTAGAGTTAGCAGCATTTCATGAATATGGGCCCAGCATGTTATCCAGAAAAAAAAAAGGAAATTTAAATTACTTCAGATGACCATAAGATTCTTAGCTTGTGAGCTGTTTTTTGATCTGTCATATGGAATAAATCGTCATGTGAGTGCAAGAAAGTCGTATGTGCAATGGCTGCCCGAAGTTAAATTTATTTTACACCTTGTCACAAGAATGTGAAAAATCCCTCAACATGTTCCTGTCTTATGTCACTGGTTCTTGAAATGATTCTTCAGGTGACGGTGTCACCTGAAGAACCATTTCAAGAACCACTGACCCAAGACTGGAGATTATACAGTGTGCAATCTAAATTTATGACAAATGGCAGCTATTGCAGATATGACTTTCTTGCACTCACATGACAAAATATGAATAGATTCTCTCTCAAGAGTCTGCAGATTGCATCAGCATTGTCTCAACCTCTTCAAGGTTTCAGGGTATCATCAAAACATAAGAAGAGGTTGGGAAAAACCCTTAAGTTATATTTATGCAATTTCAAGAAACTGAAAGGTATGGTTGTTGTGGGCTCTGTGGGGCAATGATTTCAGCATGTGATATGTAATGAAAAGGATATGGGTACAGCCCTATTATGACCACCTTAGTGTTTTAGTCTGTGAGCATAAATCTATTCTTCCCTACTTGAGGGACAGACAAGAGCACCTTTATTTCTACCACAATATCACTTGGAACCTGGGCTAATGTTGTGTTAAAGGAAGTGTGTGACCTAGCGGTGTAAGACTCCAACTCTTAATTAAGGGGCATTGAGAGTTGTTCGAATCTGTTGGGATGTGTTTAGTAGTGTCTTTGAGCATTGTACTTGCTTTCATGCACTTCTGTTGACCCAAGTGTCAAAAAATAAGTACCAGCATTCTAACAGACTCATGGGGAAGAATATGTGGCAATCTGGTTTTGACTTCATCTTTATCAGAAGTTAACTTTAAAAGGGTTCTCAAGAAATAGTTCTTATGTAAATAAATACATGGACCTACTTGTCAAAAGGAAGGGCGCACAAATGAAAAACCAAAACTGAAAGTCTCTGTTCTTTTAGTAACTTGAGCTTGTTTTACATCATGAACTAGCATATAACATGAATTATATTTTCTCAGTGTTTATAAGCACTATTGACTGATGAAATGAAATAAGAACAGACATAAGCCAAAACAAATGAGATTTACTGATTGAGAAGGACCATGGCCAAAGATAATGCCCATGCTACAAGGGCACTAGCCAAAGTAGCAAGAGTATTAGCTGTCTGCCTTGAAGCTTTGGTGTTACCTTTTGTTGCCTGTGGACCTTGACACACTAACTGATGTCTGATCTCTTTTAATGTGTATTATCCTGATATTTTGCTCTTTATCAAGGACAGCCAAAACTAGCATAAAAAACACATTTTTGTTTACTTAAAGCTCTGTAAGTGTCTGGTTGGACAACCAAAAAATCAGATGCCAAAAGTTACATTTGATCCAACAGCCAGTCATCAAAACTATTTAAATTGTATTCATTTTTTTTCAAATCATCTCTTAATTTATTCTTGTAGTCCACAAAAAATATTTTCCTATCGCTATGTTTGTTTCTGAGTTATTACTGCGTCAAACAGGTCAATGGAAAGTCCCATTGCACTACAAGTGCAATTGACCATTATTTATTTAAAAATTGGATCATGAAAGTTCTGACATGAAACTGTAGAAGACAAAACTTCTGCATAATTCAATTAATAAAGCAAAATAATCAATTAAATGTAATCAATTGTAAGCTTTATAACCTTTGCTGATATTTAAGCAAATTCAAATGTATAAAAATCATTTGAATCAAAAAAAGTTTTATAATTTATCATACTCTTCATATGTAAATATGATATACCTAGGTACTTAGATATGAAAAGTAACATATATTGCGAAATTTATCCCAGTAGCAGCCCAAATGTGTGATTTCTGCTGAGCATACGGCAACTTGGAGGTGATAGGGGAGAAATGTGGGGGAGGTCAGCAAGGTCATTTTGGAAATTTCAATGTCAGCATGGCATTGTTATTATTCCTTGTACTTTGATAAGTTCAAATAGCTGTATAAGAAACTTTATCTCAGTTTGACTAGAAATGGAATGGTTTGGGGATAGAGGACATGAATTATATCCCGATGTTTGAATTCATGAACTTTTAAAAGTGCACTCTTTCTCCGGTTAGGTAGGTGTGTCTAACCTGAAACTCCAGAATGGGGGTCTACTCATAGACTGATTTTGAGTCAAAAATGGGCCCTTGAAAAAAAAAATTGGAGTCTTGTGAACTGATCAGAAAATTCTTAATTTGTTTTGAAGCTACAGCCAAAATTTTGTATTTTTCTTCATAAAGGTTGTAAAGAACTGAAACATGCTGCAAACTTTTTTTGAAGCTAGACCCAAAATTTTGTATTTTCTTCATAAAGGTAAGAAAGAACTGAAACATGCTTCAAACTTAATGGGTCTATAAAGCAACCTTGAAGGACTGAAAAAGGGGTCAGGTTCTCACCACCAGGCATAGGCATCCTGCTCATAAGAGTGTGAACCTGTATTTTGAATGTAATGTAATCTGAAGGATATTGGAGCAATCTACACAGAGTGCTGATCCAGATGCCAACGCATCTGTAGAACGTTTGCACGTACGTGTACACTGAATACTGTGCAGCAGATCCGGATCTGACGCCCATGTAGCCACAGTCTTCTGCAAAGCGGTTTACGGAGATGCGTTTTCATCTGGATTTGCACTCCCATGTAGATTGCCCCATTGTTTCCTTTGCTTGAGATTTTTATTATCATGTTGTTTCTGCTTACAACATATAAAGCACTTGTGTTTTTACTTCTGGCACATGGTTAGTATACAGTGCCAAATCTTGCCAGTACTACAAAGTTCATTCATCCATGATATTTGAAGATAGGAATTATAACTTGAAATAATGCTTACTTCCAAGTCAGTTTGGTGAAACTCACAAGTCGGATACGTATCTGAATTTCAGATACCCCGTATCAAAATTCTAATACCCATATCTGAATTTGGATTAAAAACAGCTGAAACTTGATATTGGCTGAAGAATATTCAGCTTCGCCGCATACCATAGCTGTATGTACAAAAGTCAATTACATTATCATCATCTGTCATCTAATTCTAACAAAGTTTTGCCAAATTAATTTGCTTTCTGTGATCAGGATATGTTTCGAAGCTGTTCCTCTGGAGTTGCACAGATGGATATGACATTTTCACAGATACATTTATCGTAGATGCAAGAAAGATTTTCTACATGTACTTTCCAGCTTGGCTATCGATTTGTTACCTGCACAATGACAGGCATATCAGAATTTAGATACCCCTCCATATCCTAATTCTGATACATACAAGTATCAGAATTTTGATACATGGGTATCCAAATTCAGATGCGTATCTGTATTGGGAGTTCTGCCGAACTGAAGTGACAATGGCAATATGACACTGCCTGAAGTACATGATGAACACAGGCGAGAATCAATTATGGGGTCCATGGCCAAGCGGTTAGAGCATCCGACTCATGATCGGATTATCGTGGGTTTGAATCCAAGCACTGGTGCTTGAGCTACAAAATGCCCCTATAGCAATTATTGTCACGTCTACATGATCAGCAAATATATGACTGATTAGTCTAGTTTAAAATAGAGTGGTGTACGTGCCAGCTTAGCGCTATGCAGCTTGTCTGCCCTGCCGAGTATCCAATGGATCGATTTAAACAGACAGACAGACAGAGATCAATTGTTTTCTTTAAGTTAATGTACATTGAATACTTTACTCAACCTATTCCATGGAGCAATGCCAGGAGCAATGTATTCTTCATGTTTCAATAACACTTGTATGAACAATACACTTAAATAGGACAAGTCCATATTTTGCCTTAAGCTTGCTTGGATTTTGAAAAATTCTAAATCCATGTACTTTGAAAAGTTCACTCAACCCGATGCAACACAATCAAACTGTGATGATTTTGGAAGAACTCGAGTTAGGCGACACAACCATACTGTGACCCCTAGGATATAAATCATTTTAGGCGTTATAATCTCACCCTGCCTGACCCCTGGGAATGTTAGAATTGGTTTAAAGCAAGTATATGGTGTATCATATTAAGTAAAATGTACTTTAGTTTTTGTCCTCTCATTTTTTTTAGAAAAGTACAAATCATGCATATGGAGCATGATTGAGTGGGGTCTTTTACCGGATTCTTGATTAAAGTTTGTTGTATTTAGGTCAATTATTGGTATTGGTAATGTGTTTGTTAGGACTAGACCATGCACCACCTGTGTGACGGAGACTTTTCCAAGTAATGCCAGGTCAGAAAGTTTTTTGCTCTAGAATGAGAAATCTGATTGGTCCAATTTTGAGGTCAAATGCAACAGCTTAGCCTTTAGGAGGCTTGAGTGTGTGTTATCTTTTTGTATAAGAATGATTTGAGAGCCAGTTGTTTTGCAATATGGTTTGCAAATGCTTTTAGTTTGTTAATGATGATTTTGAGGATGTAGCTTCTAAAGTGAAAATCAAATAACAAACTTGAAAGAGCAAAACGGTCCTGAGTATATTACAAAAGAAGTTGAATTCAGAGTCATATTAAAAAGAAGAAAGCAAAGGAATGCTCATATGCGATTCAAATACAAAATTGATGGTTAAACAAAACAAACCTTTAAAAGAGCAACACCTTTGTCTGGGCAATAAATGCTTGTCATGATAAAAATGATTTATGCCAATTTATTTCAATGGGACATGCGTGGCCTAGCGGATAAGTCCTCGACTGTTAATCACCGGGCATTGAGAGTCGTGGGTCCGAATCAAGTGTTCAGTTTGTGTAGTGTCCTTGAGCAAGATACTTACCCTGATGTGCTCCACTCCATCCAGGTGTCAAATGGTACCGGCTTTCTTCAATGCTGGGAAGGTAAAAGACTCGCAGGGAAGGAGGTGTGGCAAACCCCTCACTGCAAATATAACAAATTGCGGAATCTGGCCCAAACGCTTCGCAAGAGAGATTGGCACTCCGACCTGTGAAATACAGGCTGTCCCCTTTACCTTTTTTATGCCAATTTATTTCAACAGATTTATGCTAAGTTCTAAGTATTTCCATTTTTCCCTTTTCTTTCTATAGATTGTTGTTGCAACTGCTATTTCTTACAAAGGCAACTTTGAAACCCAGTTTGGTGTTGATGTGGTAGGAAACATACCTACAGGGTGAGTTAAGTAGATGGTTGCATTATTTTGTATTATATAACTCATCCATAGATTCTAGTCATTTGATTGGTAAGATTGTAACACGTGACCATTTGTCATTTTTACTATCACTATCATCCGTTTGATAGTCTTTACTATCACTTTCATCCGTTTAATAGTATATCATATTGAGAGCTCGTGTGGTCTAGTGGAACAGTGCAGGACTCCGAATCATGAGGTCGTGAGTTCGAGCCCCGCTACGGCCAACAGGTTATGTCCTTGGGCAAGACATTTAATCTTGATTGCTTCGTCGACCCAAGCGCATTGGGGAGCTGTTAAGGGAATATTACATCTAAGTTCCGATAGGTCGGCGTCTTAAGATTGCGATCTAGTTGAGGTGAGATGGTTGTGATGATTTCCTAATAACAGCGTAATAATATAGCGCAGTATAAATATTGGATATTATACTGGATTGAAAACTACAGTGTACAGTTGGTGCTTTCTGCTACATGGATAATGGCTAAGTACAATAGTCAAATGACTATAAGCGAGTTATATAAAACAAATATTAGCTGCTTATATTCGTGTGATGGTAAAAATATACCATCCCTCATTGAAATACTAATTGTCCATTTCACTCAATGGAACAATCAATCTTTCAATTCGGGATGGTATATTTTTACCATCACACTCAAAAGCAGTAAATATGTGTATACTAGCAAACATTGACCTTCCAACATTAGGCAACAGATTTGAATAATACTTTTGGGGCAAATACTGCAAAAATAGCCATTTGCTCTGATTTTGCTTAGGTGTTGAAAATTCATCTATTATTAACTGTATTTCCTAATAAAAGTTTGATAAACAATATTTTGGTTCAGATGATACGATTTTATGGTTTTTAAATTCAAGAAAATCTCAAAGAGTTGCTCAAATGTATTTTCATATTTGTTTTATATCATTTGACACATGAACAAGAATATGATAGTTTTAACAAGAATGACTCATTTAGATTGACTCCATATGAAAACTTATTGTCTGTTAAAATAAACACCTGAAGGCCGATCCAGACATCATCATAAAATGACATTTAATTTGGCAAGAAAGCAATATTTTAGCTATGAATAAGTATTTTTTCTGTTTTTCTTTCCAGACTGCCAGCTCCAACCTTGCCTCACTTCAGTTATTTTGTACGACTCTTGCCAGATGCTATAGCCATCTCCATTGTTGCGTTTGCCATATCAGTTTCTATGGCATCTCTTATGGGAAAGAGAAATAATTATGAAGTCAACTCAAATCAGGTACGGATTTCTCCAACAATATAAGATTGCAAATCCTACGAAAATGCATTTTGCATTAAAACTGATTGTTTATTCATGAACAAAAGCTTTTAAGTTAATGCCATAGTAGGCAAGGGCCAAGGCATATTCACTCAATTTAAGTTTCATTTGCTGACAACAAAGTCAAATTTTGAATGAGGTCATTCAAAGTCAAAATGTTATTTCGAATCACATGTTAAAATGTTCAAAAGTTAATCCGAGGTTGTTTTAGGTTATTTCAAGGTCACAGCAATAACTCTTTAGCTATTGATACCACATGGACCAAACTTGTATCAAAAATAGCACTTAACTCAGGTTGCGTTCTTGTGGGGTAAGGTCAAGGTCATATTTCCTTAATGATCAAAAAGTTGTTCCTAGGTCATCTGAGGTAATTTTAACTGCAGTAATTCTGTACTCTTGACACCACATGGGTGAAAGTAGCACCTTGAAAAGCGCTTGACCAAAGGTGTGTCCTGGTGGGTTCAGGTCAATGTCAAAAGATCACTGTAGGTCAAATATCAAAATTTGTAAAAATTTGAACTGAGGTGAATGATGCAGTAGGTCGTTAAAGCAGGTGATACAGATTGCTATTAAACATCTTTTTGAAGCTATAAATGGAAAAAGTCATTAAATCTGTTAGGGTTAACAAGTGTTTTTAACCTTGTGTCTTTGTAGGAACTGCTAGCCTATGGTAGTAGCAGCATAGTGTGTTCCTTCTTCCACTGTTTTCCTCATGCTGCATCGCTCTCAAGATCTGTGGTTCAGGAGTCATCTGGAGGTA